>JAULBM010055533.1:0-10427 GCA_032357055.1 Geukensia granosissima
CAAGTGATGACAAAAGCTCACATGGCCTTTGGCCAGGTGAGCTAAAAAGTCATCAGAACTAGTTGTTGTTTACATCTACAGGAATGACCAGCAGACGGGTTTAACCTAATTTTCTTGCATCGTTGACAACTTTTATGTGCGTTATTAACCCATTTGATAAACTTCAATGAGCCATTTTGTCCAGCATTGATATGAAAATTGAGGAAATGAATTTAAAACTGGTAAATTTTTTACTTTGTAGTTCATTATTGTATGCTAAAATTCAGTCAATCATATTGGAAAATATTTATATACAAAGTTTAATAGTGATACCATAACTACCTTAACACCTACATTAAAACTATGAAATAAAAAGTCAATGACCTGTGACCCCCAAGGTCATAGCATCGGTTTCACATCAAATGTGGCCATACATATTATGAATTATTATACTTCAGTATGTGTTATCTATTTATAAAAAGTGGAGAATATCAATGCTGTCTTATCCTTAAATCATTTCTGTCTGTTTTTGATTTGTCAAAAGACTATTACCAGTATGCTGTAAATAGTTTCATAATCATACTTCACAGAATAACATATTTTCATTGGACACAAATTACCTCATTGTAATTCACAGTTTTTATTGTTTATATGGCATAAATCACAAATATTTATAGAAACAAAATACATGAGTTTTACCTACCTGCTAGCCTCAAATAAAAACCTGTCAGCCCTGGCCATGTTGTCTATCTCTTGTGAATGTTCACCTAACAATTGGATTTCTTCAGATGTTGGCACAAATTTTAACAACTGTAAAATAAAATGAAGCTTGAAAACTTATCAGAGATTATTCTGGAATTTCAGTTGGATGAGCCACTGAAGCTTCTGTTTGCACTAGTATGGTGTATTTTAAACCTCCAAAAACAAGGTTAGTAACTGAAACCAGAAATTTATTTATTATGCACATTGCTATTTGCTGCACGTCAATGCACCATTTCAACATTTTATTTACCATTTTATTAATGGCACGGCGTTAAATAATCCCTATATTGATAGAAACAGAATTATAAATAAAAACGGAAGTAAGCACATTGGCATTTATTGTTTAGTAACATGGACAAAATGGAAATATTAAGACAATATGGAAATATTACTTCTACCAAGTGAAATTCCCACAGGTTCCTATGTTAACTTAAGTTTAGCTCACCATGTTTACACAAATAAAGAAGAGATTAATTTAGATATGATTTGATAGATACCATAATACAACCATTATGATTGTATGAAAATTAATTACTTGTTTTGGGTGAATTAAGATGTCTATATTTATATGTTACTTAGCAAAGCAATAGTTCAGGTCACCAAAAGCAGCACACATGTTTTATTTTGAACATCAAAATCTAAACTGCAAAAAATGACAGTAAAAATTAAGAATTTCAATTTTATTTCATAAAAAACATTATACCTGTTCTAACATATCTTTAGGAAGATCCTCTCTGCTGTCCATGTCTGCAACAGCCTTTATTACTTCCTCATTTGTTAGTTTCAGTTTAGACAGTAAGATTGTACAGTTTTGAGCACGTCGTCCATCAATCACAGTTAATTCTTTGTGTTTACCTCTACTAGATTGTTCTTCACCATCTACATTTTGATGTTTTTGGTAGGCAGAAAATGTCTTTTCAAAATCAACTAGATCTAGTTTATCATAAACCTACATAAAGTTTTATAATGTTGTAAAAATATATACTTTAAATTATGTGACAATGAGAAAGTTGTACATGGACAAAATCACTACACATTTCACATAAAACAACAACTTTTCATAAAAAAATCTCCAGAGGTCATTGCTGGTCTGATTCAGAAATTCTATTTCTGTCCTAGAATGACACATTGCACAATCTCAGCATCCTAATGAATGATGTCTTGACCAATGAAAATCTACCAGAACAATGATGTTCCCAGAATTCTGTTATATTTCTGAAACAATCCATTGTGATAAAATTTTCACCATTTATCTAAGAATAGTCTTAAATTTCTTCAGATAACTGTGAAATATTTTAATCATTCATATTCCGTATTAAGGAACCATATTTAATACACAAACTAAAACATCAGATATTACAATTTACTATATACAATTAAACTTTAAGGTAATGCCAAGATTTGTTAGAGCCATCAATTGTTTGAGTTTCAGAAATGACATGTTTCCTTGTTGTACAGAGCTTACTATGATCAGTGAAATCCATGGATTATCTTACCTTTTCATGCTGCAGATGAGTCCAAATGGTTCCTGACACTGCAACCTAAAATAACAAATCTCACAAATTATCACTAGAATTAAACAAAAAAAGATGCCTATAAGTGTTTTCTGGTCAAACAACAAAAAGGTTCTTTCACATTTTACTAATCACAAAATAACATTTATGCAATATTTATCATTAGAATTAATTTGATATTTATTATATTTCTTAAATGTAAAGCAAGATGAGTATGGCATAAAAGTTTTGGCAACATTTTTCACCCATAATTAACCAACATATTATAATTACCTCTGGAATTTTATCCCAGTTTAAAGATTTCATGGGTTTTTTTGGTTTTGGGTGATTACTAGTTTGAGCTTTTCCTGGAAACATCCCTGGAGCTGGTGGGGGTGGGGGAGCACCTGTGAAAAAACAAATAGTTCAATTGTTGTATACAGTGGTAATAAAAGAATATCAAAATACTACTACTTTCTACTAATCAATGATACAACACTAGTTTTTATTTCAATAAGATATTGCATTTGCCTGAATGATCATCACAATATTGAAACACATTAAATTCTACAATGAACATAGTGCCATTGTTTCTGAATTTTGACATGTTTGGTAATGTAAAACATCAGATCTAAGTAGGTCCTGGGTGGCCAAGTGGTCTAGGTAGTTGATTTTAAATTATTTGTACAGATCACTGGAGCCTATCACCTATATGGCATGAGTTCTCACTTGACTTTGTACCATAAAAAAACAGGTTAAGTTTAAGGTTTGTCAGTTACCTGCCCAAGATCGGTGTTTCTCTCCGGGTACTCCAATCAAACAAACAAACAAAAATCAGATCTAAATTTCATAATGTGTACATACTTTTTGTGTTTAATGAAAGGTAATTGTTATTTTTGTGCAATGCAGCTTCATGTTTGTATAAAGAATCAGACTAACCTGGTGCTGGGGGAGGAGGTGGAGCAGCAGGGGGTGGGGGTGCTGAACTGTAATAGGTGTCTGCAGATGAGGTTGATATTCCCACTTTAGCATCATCAGGAATACTACAGGAGTTTATTACTAGATCTGAAATTCTACTGTCTTGAGGCTTGGCTGCTAACTGCAATGACAAATAAACAAATCTAATGCCTTAATTTGTCCTCCTCGTATACTAAAATGTGCCCAACAAAAATGAATTAAATTACTTTAAAACAAATAATATTTAGTAAAAAATAAAATATAGTGTGAAAAAGTTTATGAAGAGACATTACTTAAATTAATCCAGATGCTTTAAATTTCAAATAGTAATAAAATAAATACTTCATTTTTTAACAAAACATCTGTTATATGAACAAAATCAAAATGACATTTTTAATGGTAACATTCAGTTAAAACCCAATTGAAGTAAAAAATCCTTTAATAGCATAATTTTGTAATCCATGGTATCTTACCTGTGCTTTTAATGCTGCAATCTCTAGATTCAGTTTATCTATAACTTGTCTTAGATCAGCTTGGCTATCAATTTTAGCCATCATTCTAGTGACAGTTGCAGCTAGTTCAGCCTAGAAATAAAGAAAACATTATACAAATTATACAAATATATACTTACACCAGATTTAATACTATGGATTAAATATGGGTTTTGATGGGAATCATTTTTCATTTTTCATATTTTAGAGACATTCAACAGATAAATACTTTATGTAGATAGATAGAGGTCATGAAAGGTTAAATTGCCTTAAAACTCAAATATTTGTCTGGTGAAAAATCTCGGCATGAAAATTAGTTAAAGAGATTTGAATATAATCCCAAAGTGTCATCAGGTTTGTATGATTTGATTTTTTCAGCAGCTCAATAAGTTGTCTTACCTTAAACAATAGAATTCAACATTTTTGCAAAATATGTTATAGTCCTTTAAAAAATTAACTGATGGTTCAAATTTGCCTGAAATTATTTAATTTTATTTGTATATGCAAAAATAGGTAACAATTCTTATTTGGTAGTGTTCTTTTCTGTTCAACGAACAACACATTCAACCTTGTCATATTACTAGACAAAGAAAAAAACAACATTTAAAATAATTTTGTGTAAAACAAATAATTTACTTCTAATAATCATGAAAAAATCTACAGTTAGAGCTTTGGTGGTCGACATTCTTTAAAATTAACAAGATATAATGTGAGCAATTCATAAACAATTATCTGCCCTTGGAATGAGCTGAGATGATTTCCTTCCAATATGCATATCTAAACATTGTGTCTAAAATTTATGTAAAGTTTTATTGCAATCCATTGAATGGTTTAAGAGTCGATGCACTTTTTGGTATAAGGATAGATTGACAGATGGACAGACAGACAAACTTTGATTGACTCTATCTAATATGAACATGTATACTTTGTGAAGGCCTTGTATAATCTAAATCTGTATTTTCTATTCACTTCATTCTAGTTTGGTATCCATATATCATATCAAGCATCTTTTTCTTGGTAGTAATGCAATACACATATAAGAATTTATCTTTACACACACCTTTTCTTCATTTTTGATTTCACATTCATGTTCTTTCTTTGCTAATTTACTCTCCATTTCTTCATTTTGTTTGGAAAGATCTTTCAGTTTCTGTTGCAAGCTTTGGAGATCAGTTTCACTTGTCATTCTGTAAAATTACATACCAAAACATTTACAATGTATTCTTATGTAACATGCAAATTAATAGGGACATTTTAAAGTGTGACTTTTCAATGTACTGTCACACTTAAAATTGTAGTAATTCCATTTTAACTAAGTAAATTATATGTTTGTAAGGTAAAAATAAAGGAATACAATTATTTTTGTCCTTATCCTTTTATAAAAACCATATTAAAAATATGAGTAAGATTTTATGAAATCATTCATATCTGACTGCATATAACTAGATAAATAGTGTTTTTTATTGACTTGTAGGGATAACATACTGTCTAACAATGTTTTTAACATTCATTTCTACTGGTCCTACATCTGGATCTTTGCCATTCTTCTGCTGTAATACCACCTGTTGTACAATCTGGTCTATCACCTTCCATAAACCAACAATGTTCATATCATTACCAACTGTAAAATAAATGTCAGACTTATAAACCAACGATGTTCATATCATTACCAACTGTAAAACAAAGGTAAGAGTTATAAACCAATGATGTTCATACTATTACCAACTGTAAAACAAAAGTCAGACTTACAAACAAACGATGTTCATACTATTACCAACTGTAAAACAAATGTCGAAGGGACAGACAGAAATTGTTAAGTTGGCAGACAATACAAGACTACGGCCAACAAAATGAAACAAAAGACAAACATAGAACACACATTACTACACTGAAAACTAAAGCTGGAGAACATGAACCCTACAAAAACCAGGGTGAATTCAGGTGCTCTGGAAGAGTAAGCAACTCCTGCTCCACTAGTTGCACCTGTCGTGTTACTCAGTAGTCAAAGCCAGTGTATAGTCACAATGGATGTTAGTCACAAATGGTATAGGAACGGATTTGTATTCATGACAGTCGGAAGATATCCATTGTCATCTGTGAAATAGATATTTCGTAAATCAATGATTTCCAAATTGTATTGTCAACAAATTTGTCTAGTTTTATTTGGTCACGTGAGGGTGGGTAAGTTTTCTGAGTACCCTTGCCAATGGTTGGTCACATGAAGGTGTGTTTGGGGTATTTTTCATTGCTAAACTAAGTGGTAACCCAGGTGCTTCACAAGTGCAGCATGATACAACTGCAGCACATTGAAATGTGAAAGGTGAATAAATGAACAATTTTTTAAGTGTGGACACAGTGTTTAGTTAGACAAATAATGTGCTTGACACAGTCATGACAGTAATATATCTGGATCAATGATCATTTAGATTTATGTTATCCATAAAACTGGCAATTTTGTTGCATCATTCACAAGAAATGATGTGGAAAGAAAAACTAGAGGCTCTGAGGGTTGAGCCTGTATTGCTCAACTGAGAAGAATAACAATAATAAATTGTCCTTACACTTGTGAGTTGCCTCTTGGGACAAAAAAAAATTATCCAAGAGGACCTTCAAAAGATGTTTCAAGTAGCGACATTAGTTGTAAAGTCTGGGTAAAATTAGCAATGTTTCTGCAAACTTTACAGATACTTTGTATGTAAATGCTTCCAATGAATTATGTCTTTGACTGAGCTGTCAAGTATGGTAACATTTGGCCTTGCCGTTTCTGAGGAGATGCATTTTCTTTGAATCATCCAGTCAGAAACAAGAATTGCCCATTGTGGCCATGTTTGTGAACGGATAAGCACAAAATGAGCAATCTTTATAAAGGAACTTATATAGAGGTTTACTGTCAAGTTTGGTTCCATTTGGCCTTGCTGTTTCAGAGGAGATGCATTTTCTTTGAATCAGCCAATGGCAGCAATGTTTGTTGACGGATTGTCACAATATGAGTAATCTTCAAAGATTATTCTTGTCAAGTTTAGTTTCATTAAGTCTTGTGGTTTCAGTGGAGAAGAGTTTTCTTTGAATCAGCCAATCAGAAACAATTACCTATGGCAGTCACATATGTTGACGGATCTGGACGAAATGAGCAATCTTTTTAAAGGAACTTATATAGAAGCTTACTGTCAAGTTTGGTTCCATTTGGCCTTTTTGTTTCTGAGGAGATGCATTTTCTTTGAATCAACCAATCAGAAACAAGAATTGCCAATGGCGGCAATGTTTGTTGATTGATTGTCATGAAATGAGCAATCTTTATAAAGGACCTTACAAAGATTATTCTTGTCAAGTTTGGTTTCATTAAGCATTGTGGTTTCAGAGGAGAAGAGTTTTCTTTGAATCAGCCAATCAGAAATGAGAATTGCCGATGGACGCCAAAATTTTCTAAGACAAACTTAATTATTCAACAAAATTTTTTATCCATTAGTCAGCCTTTTTAATAACCAATGTTACTTACATGGAAGTAGAATTAGATGCTGCATAATAGACATGAAGTTCTGATATGCACTACTCATAGTTAACTTTTTACGTAGTACATCAAACATACAGTAAGCACTTTTTGTATCTACATGGACCTGAAATTTTAATAAACATCATTTTTTTTTTTTAAAAGTTAGAGTACAATGACAAACATTCAACACAATGAAAATTGAGTTCTGATTTTTTACTGACTGAGATGAAACAGGTTACAATAAGATTATGTTATGAAGATTTAGCTTATGAAAAGGGTCCAGTAAATCTGCAATATTCTGAAGAATAGATCTTTCTACAGATATGATTTAGCAGATACAGAAATTAGCATATCATGCAGGAATCAATATACAGGTAGAAAATGGTATTAGAAGAAGCAGATATAATGAAAAATATTTGTGGATTATTTCCTTGTACTGAGATTTCATATATGGAAGAGGGAGATAATTTAAAATTTGCATAGAAATGCCTACTTGATATGTGAAACATTATTTATGATATTTATTTTTACTTTTATTTTTCACTGTTGTGCAAATAATTTCAATGACATCTAAATTCTTAAACTTTCCTTTGTTTCTTATAAAGGTCTTTTTACCCAATATCTTTCATTTTAATAAATAACTCACATTTTCAAACCTTGATGCCAACTGTTTTTCATCTGCATTCCGCATCATTTCAAAGAAGTCTAAATGCCTTAAAAATATAAGACAGTTTCTGTCATAAGTTATACAGCTGTTTAATTGAAATAAACAAATCAATACATAATTGCTACCACAGTGAAAACAAGCATGTTCACACTGAAGTCCACATACACATTTCTATAACATATTAGAAGGTAAATTCAGTTAAAATTTTAAGGTAAAAAAAATTAGATATTTTAAAGTTTTTTATCTCATAGAAATAAGATTTTGTTATATTCAAAGGTTTATTTATTTTATTCATGTTATTCTTTAAAAAGGAAATTCCTCTTTAAATCTTCAACTAAAAAGAATGCACTTTGATTTTTCCTAATGGGAACTTTAACAATATCTATTTCAAAGTTCTACTTGTTGGATTTTTTTATTAGCAAAATTGTGTTTTTTCAAAAAGCTATGTATATTTCAAAGAAAGAATATGTAATATATGCCACAAAGACACGATCCACATCTTTTCTGGATTGTGTACTGCATAATTTCTCTTTAAGCTGTTGCTTTTAGTTCACTAGATTTTTGTGAGGGCATGAAACAAGTTGTTAAAAAAAAGAGCCTTGAATTTCTCTTAAGTTTACTTAGGACAAGTACCATCAGTAGCTTGCAAAAAGGGACTATAAAATAAAATAATTATTGTTAGTTTTCTAAATGGCATGTCAGATATAGAATACTTTAAGACAAAGTTAAAAGAGTGGATTCACAATGAGTGGGAGCTGTATACTGCAGTTTATCAACTCGAGTTATGATTAATTTTGTTCTGTATGGCCTATTTGTTGTCTGAATGTATGCGCAGAGCTAATGGTCAATGCTATGATGTTTGCAGATTGACCCGAATGGCTAACTGTTTGTTAAGCCAGTAAACAGATTTTGAGGTCATCAAATCGAAATTGATGCTGGCAAATTATCCAAAACAATACCGCTAACATCACTTTTATGCAAATCAATAAAATAATGTTCAAACATGAACAACCGTGGATTTAAATGTGTGCTCTTACACATGGATTTGAAGCAATGAAAATTTAAATGCCATCCTTTGAAATTCAATGATACAATAATGCATTTGAATAGATATTTATTTTAAATTAGCACTGCACTTTTTGTTTGATAATAACAATGTTTGTTTCAAATGTTAAACTATAAACCAAATGTTGTACATGTACTATGATCAATTATAATCATATCATATGAGATAAACATGGTTACTTTTTTTTCATATTTTGGGTAATTGGGATAGTCAAGAGTTCAAATCCATACAGAAAACCATAAATTATTACTGGTATGTATGACAATAATCTCTTTTCACATTTTTTTTATTCCTTTAAGAACACATCATATGGTTTGACACTTAATTTTTCATAAAAAATATCCCATTACAGGCCAGTTCAGAGAAGTTCCAATGTAATGATTTTTACAACAGTAATAAGTTTGTTTGTTGTTTTTATACTTTCACATGTTTTGTTGCACATACTGAAGTTTATGTTCATCTTTTATAAGTTAAATATATCCATTACCATGACAAAATAATTTAACAGATACTCACCGATCCAAGGTGGAGTTCCCATGATCTCTCAGTTTCTCAATAACAGGTTGTATACCAAGCATGAGGAATTCATAACGCAAATGCAACCGAAATTCTAAACTCTCCTACAAATAAAATAAATGGTGAATTACAGATTATCATTATTTATTTTAATATATCGATACAAAACTTTTTTTTAAAATAAAATAATATTTATAAAATTTGAACATTTGGCAAATCAAACTATTTCATCTATCAATAATAGGATAATTAACTGAAGATTAATAACATTTTATTGAAACTACCAATACCATGTACTTTCATCAGGAAATACCAAATACTCACATCTATTCAAGGTTCTCCTTCAAGAGTTCATATTCATTTTAAAACCTTTTGTGTGTATTTCACAAAAATACCTCTGTTACACCTATGTGTGACTCAACATACAAACAAAAACCGACCGTTTGCATTATGCAGTTTAAACCATTTATGCAGATTACTTAGGCAAGTGACCCAAGACTATTTAACAAAGGACAGATTTTTTTCTGATCGATTTCTGTGATGAAGACTACTTACTTGACCAGGTCCACATCGTAGAGCAGCGTTTATAAAGGACATGATTGCTGTTTTCAGATTAACTTCTTCTCTGTACCTCCCTGTACTTCTTTCTAAGTCAAATATCAAGCTCTACAAAGAATTGTAAACTATATATATCTAACACAAGTGTGGACACAAAAATGTCTGGCCTGTATATGTGCCTTTGACTCTATAAACGTGTGGACACAATAATTTTCTTATCAAGCTATATCGGCAAGTAATACCGCCAACAATCAATAAGCACACCCAATATTGTTGACCTACCACTTATAGTAAATGAGACATAGACCTAAGCAAGAAAACTTGACCCTAGTCAATGGACTGTGAAATTGAGGTCAAGGACAAAAGACATTTGCCAGACTGACATGTACTCCTAATAATCAATAAGCACACCCAATATTGTTGACCTACCACTAATAGTAAATGAGAA
>JAULBM010055544.1:0-10427 GCA_032357055.1 Geukensia granosissima
TTTATTATGGTTTTATTTTATTCAGTAATTGACAAATAAGGAGAAACATTGAAACATTTTCACTTTTTAGAAAAAAACTACTACTTCTACAAGTGTAGGTTTTCTTTTTCATTAAAGGACAAATGATCAATGAATTATCTTTAAACAAGTGTTTTTATTAAGTAACATGAAACTTGCCCAATTATCTCCCCTTTTAGTAAAACTTTTACTTGTACAAGTGTTTTTGCATTCAGTAACTGGAAATGTTGGAAAGCAATGAATCACTCTTTCATTTCTTCAATCATGTTTCCTCTATTCAGGATTTACAAACATGGAAAACATGGAATTATTTAATTATTTTTCCTTTTTGTACAAATATATCTACCACAGTATGTGGCTATAAAGTGAGTCATCAACTGAAAAATAAATTTCTTTACTTTAAAATTTTACATTTCGGGGAAAAACACTCCTTGTGAAAAGCTCTAAGGATGTTTTCCATGGCATTTACTTTTACAAAAATACTGTAGTCAATGATTATTTTTTTAAAATTCTTAGATGCCAAGCATCATTATTTGATTGATTGTTGATTGCTTAACGTCCATAGGTAAATATTTCATGCATATTCAGAGGATTACTACCATAGGAACTCTCAAATCGAAATTAAAAATGGGTATTTTCATCTTACATTTACAACAAATAAAAATTTTTTAACATAAATATCAATATAATATATATAAATTTAATAGATTTTTACTTATATATAAGATAAAAAATCTATGATAACAGTTTACATTCATTTACATAGGATTATTTTTTTTGCATGCAGAGATGGGTCCTCTACATAAAATCTCCCATTGCACATTTCAAATATAGGGAGGCAAATAATTAATAGCATTTTTTCTCCATTAGTCAAAATATAGTAATTAATTGTTTATCAATAAATATTTGAAAATTTGAAAACAGTTTTTTTTTTTTAATTTTAGGACAAAATGTTTTTGTGCAAAGTGTCTTACATGTCAACATCCAAATTAAAAAAAAAACAACATTTCAAGCAATTTTGTCTTCAAATGCTTCATAACATTTTTAAAAGTGAAGTTGAATATGAGACAAACAGCCAAATTATTTTTACGTTAGAAAACTTTATTCAATGAATTTAGACAATAATATACTGCTTGCACCTAAGGTGGTAAAATTAATATTTTCAATATGTATGAATTTCTTTTCTACTGAAACACAATAACTTGAGGTGTTTTAATCAATCATGATTGATTTTATACTTCCACCTTCTCACTGGAAAAATACCTTTTGTATTATTTAGCAACACCAGTTTAATCTGAAGGAGATTTAACTGCAGTTCATTCATCAGTACAGGTAAACTGCTTCAGCAAATGAAGCATGAAATCCGCTGTAAACATGCCCTGATATAGATAAAGTCACATTCTTCAAGCTTCAAGCTCACAAAAATGCAGCTGATATGGTTACTATCAAATCCTTTCAGCATGTAGCTAATATTGATTAAAATAGGTTTCATGACAAGTGGGAACTGTATATTGCAGGTCATCATCTCGATTTATTTATTTTCAAAATAAATAACAAACAAGCCTCTAGCTGGTTAGTAATAATTTTGAAATTAAATAACCAGAGTTGATAAGTTATATACAGCTCGAATTCTGAAACCTGTTTCTTTTAGGATTAATTTTATTTTGTATGGTCTCTTCTTTCTTTTCGTTGGAATGTACCGGTATGCACGAAGTAAAAGAGGGTCTCACAGAATAAAATTTTACCAGACCCACCAATAGAAATGTCCAAAAATTCATTGGATACCTGCAATAGGATAAATCAAATATCTGCAATGGTTTTCCCAAACATTCTTAAGTATAAGATTGGTTGTAAATGTAGAAACTTCAAAGGAAAAATCATTGTGCCATCATGATTTATGACAGAAAGTGCACTTGAAATTGACTATTGAATCAGAACAGAAAATCCTATGCTACAAGTATTCAGTTTACTGGAGTATATTGATAATATCACAGCCTTCTAACATGTTGTTGACTCTGACAATAACTCCACACAATATAAGGTTTTATCAAAAGAGAGATGTCTGGTTTTTGATACAATGTTGTTTTCTCACAGATTTTCACAATCCCACCAGAAGAGGTTCATGTTCATTCATCAGGATTTCATCCTATTGTTGCCCTGCACTCCGTAGGAGAATGTGTTAAACTGTTGGAGAGGGATGTCTGGACTCCCAAACCTGGCAATGTAAGTATAACAATCTGTTGGTGCTAAACAACTGTGGAGTAAACAATGTTAAGTGATTTCTTAATCCTCTTCTACTATAAACATCAACCAACACCATTCATTATTTTTATCAACAATCATTATTTTTTAGCTCACTTTTGGAGGTAGCAAGAATAAAATCTATTCCTGTTTACTGGCATGTACCTCATCAACCATATTGGTTTGCATGATGCATCTAGGGATGGCAAATTCGATGCATGCTTCAGATGCAGACTTTGACCTATATTTAACTGCTGATAAGAGAGAAAAAATCAGAAACTAGTAAACTTTACGGTGGCCAACCTTAAAACTGTACTTTATATTAAGGTTTTCTGGAGTGTGATTTTCAGGTTTAATTAAATTAAATGTTCGTTTCCGCTTTTGTATTTATTTTAAATCAAAAGAAAGAATTAATCCATGATTAACGGTTCAAAGCTTACACTTTGCAAAAGAGTTTTACATACTATTATCTGCCCCTGAATTTCTCTACATGGATTTAACATGGTGGCTGGCCATCTTTGTTTTTGGCAGGAGTGCTGAAGTTTGACCTAGATAAATTAAATTTAAAAATTGCGCTAATTTTTTATTCTGACCCCTGCTTGCGATACATCACAGAACAATCACATTTAAAATTCCATTCCTGCGCATCATTATGCATTTTAGCAGGTTTTTTTAATCCTTTTTAAATTACTTAGTTAATTACACATCATTGACAATGTGTACTCCCTCACGCTAGCACATGCAAAGGGTAACTTCTGGCAAACATATGGCTAATTTTGTAATGTAAAATCCCCGTAGAGAATTAAAAACTCAGAACAGCTTATAATACATCATGATTGCTAAAAAGTGTTATTAAAAGTTAATTGCACTTTTTTCAATCTACAAAATAAACACTATTTTATAAGAATATGGTAGACAGCTTTTCTTTCACAACATATTTAACCGTTCCAACAAACTCTGACATAGAGTATAATATTGTGTTTTTAATTATATTACAGCAGTTAAACAGTTGAGTAATGAAGTGCATAATGAAATGCTTGACAGTAACAATGTTGCATAACAAGATGAGCATCGCGGACAGTGGCTGCTTTTATGTTGTCTTTTATATTAAGATCTTTAACTTTCATCAATCATATATTACCATCTGACAATACTGGAATTTATCATTTTGACATCTGTTGTTAGATTAGTTGGGCCATTTAAACCAAACTAGATCAGTTTTTCTTCTCTGAACCAATGCCAACCAAACTTTGTTTAGATGATCCTTAGCGCTCATTTATACAGTCATGAGAGGTTGCGCGATGTCTTGTGATGTCACGCAAAAATTGCTGGGCGTTTCTACTTGTCATGGTTTGTATATTCTTTCAATCTCTGCGAAAATTGCGTGACATCATGCAGAAGTGGCACAATGTTCATGCAAGTCACGAATGTCGCACCACGAAGTATAAATGAGCCCTTAGTGGTCCCTATTCAAAATCTAATGACGCCCCCACAAATCAAGGTTAACTTGGTTGTAGTCCTTACCATATTAAAAATACTTTAAGATCTTGTCAAAATCTTTTGAATGACCAAACTGTAATGGATTATTCTTTATGTAATTCCATTTTAAAGATATTCCTGATTTTCATATACTGGGATTGCATTCATTATTTGTATGTTCTCTCAAAATTGCTCCCCTTTAAGTAGGTATCTCAATATTGCTATAACAACAAAATTCAGTTATATATTTTTTAAATCTTTAATAAGACCGCCAGGACATAGGTAACATCACTTTCAGATGTATTTTTTAAATATCCATTTTTATTCTGCCAAGTTATTGCACATTACTATAAAAATTACAGAGGACAAGATATGTTATGATCCCTTTTTTGACCTTCAAAAATGAAAGTCGTATGATGGTTTTGCAATGTGGCCAATCTTGATGTCAAATAATGAAATTTCACATTTTATGACAGGTTGTAAATATAAATTGCTTTTTGACGTCCTACTGACGTTGCTAACAGGACCCAGTATGTCTTAGTTGTTAAAAATCAATGAAAAAGTACAAATTTTAGAGCTTTTTCCTTTAACCTAAGTATTTCTGACAACATAGACCACCACAATTTTTCCAACTGTTGTATTATTTTACGATCTACATTCAGTATCAATATCTTGTTGGTCTATGTGGTCAGAGATAGTTATTTTTGGCAAGAAAAATAGGCTAAATTTTGAGAGTTTTAAAAGAACTACGGTTTTTGTTTTTTAATGTGACATCAAAAACACATTAATGTGCATTTTGGAATTACTTTTGTGAAGAGTCATTACTAAACTTATTTTTTTTAAATGGGGATATTATATGAAAGTTTATTTTTACATTGAAAAAGGGGGACAAATAATTATCCTTTATTGAATTCCCTGTTAAACTTTTATGTTGAATATCCACCAAAAGGGAGACAAATATTTCACTACCTGATATGAATATTGAATAAATGAAGGATTACTATATCTGCAAATAAAAGTTCACAGACTAATCATATACCCGCACATGTCCAGTTTGTAAGTAAATTATGGAAAGCCGTTGTGGAATTTATTCCCTATTTATTGATATCAATAAATCATTTATGGATATACATATATCATATTTTAATATCCATTATTCAATTATTGATATCAATAAATCGATGGAATTATTGATATCCATAAATGATTTATGGATATCAATAAATGATTTATGGATATCAATAAATGGAAACAATTTATTGATATCAATTTTTCATTTATGAATATTCATAAATCAATTTATTGATATCAATTATTCAAATATCCATGTTTCCATTCCATTCTTGGTCTCTCGGATGTTTATGAGTCAATGAGATGCTTGTGGATCGAATCAAAGTCAAACTCCGCAGCAGAACGTTAGCGTTCCACAAATTTTCCAAAACAAAGAAAATAAGATCTAAATTATGTGTAACAAAATTTGTAAAATGATACCCCGTACCTCTTTCAAAATGAAAATTAAACAACTTTATATATCATTTTAGTCTACCTGCAACAATTTCTTCCCTTGCACAGTATTTTTCATTCCAATTAAACTGTCATTCATAATTAACAGGTCAGCATATCAACTTTAGTAAATGAACAGGTTATAAATTTTACAGGTAGCAATAAATGAATAGGTGGGCTCTCAATTTTTCAGCTGCTCTCCCCTACCAGAAAAAATGGAAACTCTGATAATGCCCCCAGGGATTGAGATACACAGGTAGCCTTAGTGTACATAAATCCTTTGTCATACAACTCCTCTGAGGTAATATGGATTATGAAACCGAAACTTTGCTCAGTTATTGTACTTAAGATGTAGACTGAGTTAAAGGTTTTGGAATTTTGATAATACCCCCAGGGGTCAAGATACACAGTAGCCAATGGGTACATAATTTTATTCTTGTAAATACATTAATACCAGTTTTGATCCCCACCCATAAACTATATATATTCTAAGTTGGCATGAAAAGTTAAGTTTCATGGGCATCCCCAGGGTCAGCCACACATCCCTAATTCTGGAAATTACAAATTATCTCAAAAACCATTCAGATCACCACCCCTTAACCATATATATTCTTAGTTGGCATGAAAAGTCAAGTTCCATTGGCATACCCCAAGATAAACCCAAACCCCTTTATTCTGTAAATTACAAATCATTTCGTTCAACTCAACCGAACATAAAGTATTTATCAAATAACAACAAACTCATGTATTAGGAACAGCTCGCTGTGTGTGCAGCAAATTTATTAACAAATTTCAAAGCCGCAGCAAAGTTCTGGTTGTACTAGTCAGTCTACAAGAAAAAAGATATAATATTAGAATAGAAATACAAACATGAATAATCCTTCAAATCCCTTGAAAAAAATTTATTCGATCCTTGCTGCACAGAATATGAGCGTCGAATGACATACTACAGTTCATTACTCAAAAAGAAAAACCATTCCCGCTTTTACTCTAAACAAACTGTCTGTGCTATTCATAAAAGACGCATTGCGACAAGCAATTGATCATTTAAATAACATATTTAAATACACAGTAAATACCCTTATCCATAAATAACTGTATCTTATATAACAGCCAACCAAAAACAAATACACATGTTCATCGAATATCAATAAATACATTTATATCCCCACCCCTTAACCATATATATTCTCAGTTGCCATGATAAGGCAATGTTCATGAGCATCCTTTGGGTCTGCCCCACCTGCCTTATTCTGAAAATTAGAACTTATCTGAAGAACTTTTCAGATCCCCATCCCTTAACCATATACATGTATATTCTTAGTCAGCATGAGAAGGCAAGTTCAATGGGCAGCCCAGGGGTCATTTTTGTCTCATAATATTCACATTCACATTATACTAATAAACACCAGAGTAGCCTGACTGGTTCGACTAGTTATTAATATAATGCTTTGTATATGATGTTGACCTGATTTTCACAGATAATTTGTCACAAAGTGGTCAAGTTTATCTGCTTGAAATAAGATGTGTTACAAGCACAGAACATTGATGTATACTGTACCATTAAATTTCCTTATTTTAATTTTTTTAACAGTCAACAACAACTTCAAAGGCCTTTGATACCTACAAATACGGAAACATGTGGATAAGGTAAACAAATTAAGATGTAATTTTCTTTAATTTTACTTAATTAGGAAAACTGTTTTTTCTTTTATGCTAGATAGGTCTAAAACACCACTGTCATAATGTGTTTTATTAGGTGTGATTTGCTTCAGGAAAATGGTTTTAAAAAAGTTATCTTTAAAGACAAGTGGTCTCCCTAAATAGGCATCTGATATAAATCATTAAGGGATGACAATACTTATTGGTTGAATGTGGTCTTTCAAGACAGGTGGTTTCTGAATACAGGTTTATCTAATAATAATGAAGGGTTGTGACAAGACAGGTGTTCTATCAATACAGATTTATCTAATATAAATGATGGAAGATTGTGACAATACTGATTGGTCTTCCAAAAGAGGTTGATCTCTCAAGATATTGGTTTTTCAATACAGGTTTTAGTGAGATGTCAATGAATACTTCAATAGATCATGACATCAAAAAAGTGTAGTTTTCAAATATATTTTATTTGACTACAATTTAAGTGAAGATTACCAAAGTTAAAATGACACAAAATGCATTTTCTGAGATTTCTACCTCTCATATATCTAAGATAAACTAAAGGTACACAATAAGTATATCATTTTGTGAAAAATATGTATTTATGTAACAGTCTTACTTATAGAAGTCATGTGGTAATGAATAATATGTAAAAAAAAAGACTTTGTTTGAGATAAATACACTATAATTGTTTCATTTTCCAACAGCCCTACAAAGAATTTACGGATGACACAGAAAGACAGCAGTTCTACTGTATCAGGCTGGATCATTTTGCACAACCCTACCAAGTCGCTGATTGGCTATCAGGTGAGTGTCATGTACCATACAGGTAACAGTAATGTACCCAACCAAATCACTGATTGTCTCATAGTTTACAGTAATGTACCCAACCAAATCACTGATTGGCTCTCAGGTAACAGAAATGTACCCAACCAAATCACTGTTTGGCTCTTAGTAAACAGTAATGTACCCAACCAAATCACTGATTGGCTCTCAGGTAACAGTAATGTACCCAACCAAATCACTGATTGGCTCTTAGTTAACAGTAATGTACCCAATCAAATCACTGATTGACTCTCAGGTAACAGTAATTTACCCAACTAAATCACTGATTTGCTCTCAGGAAACAGTGATGTATCCAACCAAATCACTGATTGTCTCATAGTTAACAGTAATGTACCCAACCAAATCACTGATTGGCTCGCAGGTAACAGTAATATCCCAACCAAATCACTGATTGGCTCTCAGGTAAACGTAATGTACCCAACCAAATCACTGATTGGCTGTCAGGTAATAGTAATATCCCAACCAAATCACTGATTGGCTCTCAGGTAATAGTAATATCCCAACCAAATCACTGATTGGCTCGCAGGTAACAGTAATATCCCAACCAAATCACTGATTGGCTCTCAGGTAATAGTAATGTACCCAACCAAATCACTGATTGGCTCTCAGGTAATAGTAATATCCCAACCAAATCACTGATTGGCTCTTAGGTAATAGTAATGTACTCAACCAAATCACTGATTGGCTCTCAAGTAATAGTAATATTCCAACCAAATCACTGATTGGCTTTCAGGTAACAGTAATGTACTCAACCAAATCACTGATGGCTCTCCGGTGATAGTAATGTACCCAACCATGTCACGGACTGGCTCTCAGGTAATAGCAATTTACCAAACCAAATCACTGATGGCTCTCATATACATGTAATAGTAATGTACCCAACCAAATCACTGATTGGCTCTCAGGTAACAGTAATGTACCCAACCAAATCACTGATTGGCTCTCATGTAATAGAAATGTACCCAACCATGTCACGGATTGGCTCTCTGGTAAAATTACCAGTAATGTCACTGATTGGCTATGTATCCAACCAAAATGCTTACTGGCTCTCATGTAATAGAAATGTACCTTCCAAAGATGCGGATGATATTGATAAAACCAGAGGAGTTTGAGAATTCCACTAAAATGGTTGTAATTTGCAGCATACTTACTTATTACTTGTTAAAATGAAATCAATGAATTGAACATCATGGGTATTTTTATCTCTTCTCCACTAAGAACACAGTATTTAGGAGTAGGAGCAAAGACTGGTTGGACTTAATTCATAATAATGTGTCTGTTGTCAGTCTAGTACTAAGCAGGATTTATTCATTTTCAATCATTAATATGCTCTAGTCTTTAACATACATGAAATATTTGCCACTGGACAACATTTAATCAATCAATCAATAAATCTTTCAATCCATTCATTTTCCTTAGGATTTTTTTAAAAAACTTTGGTATTCAGACAGCAAGCGCAGAGTTTGAATGTGTTTGATATTTGTGTCAAGTTTTTCTTTGACTACAACAAAACCTTAGGCTTTAAACTATACTGTATTATACAATTGATCACTCTTCATGAGGTCAACATGGGGAAATGAGGACCCGAGACCAATGGCCTCGGTCAGGTCAGGTCAAGGGACCTCATTTCCCCATGTTGTCTTCATGAAGAGTAATTAATTGTTTTATTATACCAATAATTTTATTGACCAGGTCATTATAGTGCATGTGAGGTCATTTCTGTTAAAATAGGATAGTTCAGGTCATGTGTGTATTTTATTGTTTTGTCATTAACCAATCAAATTCCTAGTTTCTGATTAGAGGTTTAATAAATAAAATTATTGAATTTCAGATGACCAATGGAATAGCAGCAAATTACCCAGATGTAGGATCATTAGGTCCTAATGAATCACTACCACTCAACATGAAGAGGGTGGCTGATGGTATGTAGAGTATTATAACACAGAGATAGGTTTCTCACTGGCAATCAACATAAAGAGGATAACAGGGTGGTTTAGAGGGTGGCTAGTATTTTATATTACAGTCTAATTAGGAAAAGGTTCATTTAATCAGAAATGCTGTATTATGACCTTAGCAGTTGGTGGCTGCTTTTAATATCTTTTTGTCCAAGTACATCTTGAATCTTAGGCAAATTTCAAGCAATTCCCTCGCTATCAGGATAAAATTGATGTGTTTAAACAATTCCAGCCCATTGTGTAAAATCAGAATAAATCATAACTGCCATGAATTATTTTTACTTAACATCTAGGAATCAAAGATGACTTTAATGAAAACATGCAATTACTTGTGAATGCTTTCAGACTTTGTGAATGGAGTTGAGGAGGTGGTTATTGAATGGATTGTGATTGACCAAATTAAAGAATACAAGCCAGATGAATTAAAACGATTAATTCTCACCTCAAAAGAAAACAGGAAATACAGTCACAAGTATGTCATAGGTGTTAACCCTCCTGTTTCCTGCGGGAGCCTCCCGTATAAAATACATTTCTCACGATGGTCTGTCATCTCCTGCACGGGAGACATGAATATCCTGACATTTAAGATTGATCCCATAAAGTCTCCTGCAATTTGTTTCTTTGTCGAAGCCGCCATTTTTGTTTACTATTTCACTTGATCGGTATTCGGGTCTCTCTAGAGTTTACGCATATTTAAAGGGAAACGTCATTGTTTACAAATCCGGG
>JAULBM010055555.1:0-10427 GCA_032357055.1 Geukensia granosissima
TGTTGGTTCTGTCGTTGGTACACATCCGGGATACTGTTGGCACAAGTTGATGTTTTTATGGAAAGAGAAAAAAGTTTTCCGAAGGCAAAGTTGGTTCAGTTGGTATCAAAACGAAGGCACAACCATTAAATGCTCATTTATAACACCGGACACACACATTAAGATGTAATAATAAATTACAATTAAAAGGTTACGTGTAAGGAAGTATTACGGTCTGAGATATCTCCTTCTTGTTTTGAATTTTGTGAAAATTTTTACACACATTATGGATTGGTTATGGATAAAGCAACACATTTTCATCGGGATTGACTTATTTATTAAAAACGTAAGGCGACAAAAATCATACATATTCAGGACGACAACAAATTAACAAATAAAAAGTCGAGAGGAATTTTATCGCTACGTGCCAAATTTGGATTGTTTTTTAAGCGAAGATTTATTGCGGATGTAGAGCTTGGATAGAATTCACGTTTATCGAACGACGTGAATTCTGTTGTGGATAGGTACTGAAAATTATACCCTAGGGAGTTATATCCCACCGAAAAGAGTGTTTGTGGTGCAAAGCATTCACTGTTTCAGTTTCAGTTGGAGCGGGAAGGTTCACGGACCCTCCGACGAGTTGTTGCAAAGAGATCTATAAGACACAGACCATTTGATTCTCGGATATGGGGGCATGATGTTTTTTTTAAATATAATTTTCTTACCCTGATTTTTGTAAAAAATATTTGGCCAGCATCTGGAGAAAAAAAAATATTCTGGTTCAATCACTGGTCATTGGAGAAAACATTTTGACAAAGAAATTTTTTAAATGAACTCTACATGAAAAAAAAAATCTGGCCCGCGAAGCCAGCGAAAAAAATTCTTGGCCGCATACAAATCCTGCCCCTCCCGAAAATCAATGGTCCTTGCCTAACATATATATATGCTGAAAGCGAGGCATTCCTCCTTCACGAAGCGTGGCATTTCTCCCACACGAAGCGTGGCGGTATAACGTTCTTTTCCATAATGGAGAGGTTCTATGCATCGAAGAGAAAACCGAATTGTTAAGCTGAAAATCTCAAATACTCTCGGGTTGATCCGCAAAAACTAGCGGAAGCGTTGTACGGAAGTATTGGCTCTACCTGCAGGCGATGAAACCGAACGACCTATTTTTATACCCATTCGTGTCAGTCTTTTCTTGCATAATACACTCGAAAAGATTGAAAAGACAAGTGTCCTTCGTTAGACTCATACCATGGACAGAGGGTTCATGGGGAATTTACATGTACACAAATTGTGTACTGCTTCTTCATTCAGACAAATTGTAAATAAATATTCAGAAAAAACCCATTTCCATAAAATATTATTCATATGACCCCTCTGAGAATTTAGTTTGTGTTCGCTTTCTTTTATTTCCATAGGAAATTAAAAAAAACAATAAAAAATACAGGTTGTGATTGATTTTGGATGATCTAGCCCTTACCGCTCTTGGGTCCAAAGGGGTTTTTCAATTTTCAAATGCAAGTTTTTTTTGTGTCCAATTTTGTGGTTTTTTGTATTCCCCATGAAAAATCAATAAAATAAGCTACAATCATCAAGACCTATCTCTTACTATCATTGAGATATTATTATATAGGGGGGGGTCCAAAAATGGCGATTCCCTAATTTTTGAAACTTTTTTTATTTATCATACGATTTTGATTTTTTTTCAAATGATTCTTTTTGAAAAATGCAACAAATGTTACATAAAGAATTTTGTTTAAAAGGGGTTTTTAAAAATGCCATTGTGCAGGAGATAAGAATTTTTTTTTCATCCGATTTTTATGGCGGTTTTGCATTTGAATCCTCTCAATGAGAGCTTTACATAGTATTATGATATGAATTTAAATGATCTTTTATCTATTCATATTACTGTGTCGGGCATTTTACTGTGTTCAGCACTATACTGTGCCCAGCACATTATTGTGTTCAACAAAATACTGTGTCCACACTTACCTAAAGGTTGATTTGCTCATCTATCACATGTCATCATGTTGCGGTTGCGAAGCACCTCAATTGACAAAGGCTTGAATTGATTTTCAGAGATGTTTGTCAAAAAAGGCACAAAGCAGTTTTTTGTGTATAAATGTAGCATGTTTCCGCTGGGTAGCACTTTCGTTTGTTAATGGATTTCAACCAAAATTTTTGAAATTTGTAGGTAAAAGAAAATGCTTTGTCGATGGGATTATCTGTGAAGGTTCCGCGGGAATGCAAAAATGATCCGATTTTTATTAAATTGGGTATACTGGTACATTATGATATTGTGGGGAACTCAAAAGGTTCTTTTGTTGTTAGGCTTATTTTTAAGGTTTGGGTGCAAGATAAACTTTTGTGCCGTCATTTTTTTTATATGAAAAATTTCGACTCCCATTCAACAAATTTATTTGAAATTTGTATGCATCTTTATATTAGTGAATTAGAAGAGAATATATTGCAAGCGATTTTTGAGACTTCCTGACAAACAAGATTTTGTTTACTTATTTGGCCGAAAGTTTTTGTATTTGAATATCATCACAACTGATTTTTGGGGCCTATTGCAGCTTGCCTTAGTCAGTGGACATGTGTTCATTAATGCACCCATTGGGCAACCTTTAGAAGTTTGGGATTACATGTTTTGAATGGTTGTTTCATAAACAAGCATATCACATCTCCTTTTTTATCACACTGAATGTTTGTAGTATATTTAGCATAACACGCATGCAGTCTCATGTAGTTACTATACAGTTAATGAACAAAGAGTAGCAACTTTCATAAAAAAGATAAATTTGCTTAATGAAAAAATTGGAAAATAAAATAAAACATTTCGTATATTTATAAAAACGGTCAAGCTTGTAAAAGAATAAATAAATAAATGAATAAGACGGAAATAAAATGAACGGCGGTTTGATTGGAATCAACGGAGATCTCCGTATGATATAAATAAAGCAAAATCGTCCAATAATAATCAAGTTTTGCCTTTGTTAAAAAGGGAGAAAACTTTTAACATGCAGGGTCAATTTCGTTTTAGTCCATCATGAATAAAGGTGAATGAAATAATGTCATTTCGCTTGTTAATGGAGTCTCTAGAAAAAGAAAGTTATCGAATTTAATTTTGTTAAATGGCATTTTAACCATGATCATAATAGTAAAGGTCGTTTCTTTATTTCAGGACAGTATTTTTGGTCTTAGTTTCTCTCTTGACAAGCGTTGCTGGAAACGATTTGTGTTTGTATTGTAACCACGTGCCAATACCTCAAGACTGCACACGTGTTGTAAGGTGTGGCGACCACGAGGCAAGTAAAAGATATTCAATAATAATACTATTGTTTATTGTTAATTGTAGTTTACATTACAAACAGTTTTTCTTTTTTCTGTTATAATTTTCTGATGTTAAATGTTGAAGTTCATATAATTTTGTTCTAGAGTTTTCCCGATGTGTTGAGCCAGATTTGTTATTAAAAAAAAGTAACTACCAATTGGTCGCTATGAACCAATTTTACATACCAGAAAGCTACACAATGGATTATACATTCAAAAAAATGCAGTAAATGAGGTATTAGTCGCTGTCTTTCTGGTATTAATTCGGGTTTTCTTTTTTATGATTAATAGAAGATTTATTTTTCTAACTGCTGTGTGGAAGCAGTTTAAAACTTCCATATGCGCAGTTGCACGACGTTTTAAGCGAAACGTTAGGGAAAAAATGAGTAAAAATTGTATAGATATAACTTAATAAATAAAAAAAAAAAAAAAACAGAAATTGAAAACTGCTCTTTTTTGCCAAAATGTAAACTTTGACTACTTGATGGACGCAAATGCAAAATGAAAGCTTCAAAGTGCTGACTTTCGGTGACCTCATTTCCGGGCTACGCAACTATCAGCAGACTGGCTCTACCCGAGAAATACTAACTGATCTGTCCCCATTCACTACTCAGAATATAAAATGATTTATTTTGGGATATTATTTGCTTAAAATACACCATATGTATATAAAAAAGGAGATGTGGAGGTTGTCCATGAGACATGCAGCCACCCACCATTGACAGTAGAATTTAAGCTTCTACAGGTCACAATACGGCCTTCAACAATGAACCATGCAGTGTCAAAACCATAACGGAAGCTGTAAAAGGCCGAAATAAAAAATGTGAAATTATACAAAAAACAAATGAATCGATCTAATCTTACGAAAAATGGTGAACAATAACATATGTGTCAGGAATGATAGACACAGATTTTCCGAAACATCTGGATCTTTGAAATGAATTGATGTCGCTTTCATACTCGTTCATGTTTAAAGTTTGCTCGTTCTAATTTAAATAAAACGAATTCGAAGATACGAAAGGGGCGGACAGAGTTATGTCGGAAGACAGACAAGACCATGGCCAACAATATGATATAAGTGACCTTACAGTTTTAAACCATTCCGGAAAGGTATCAAAGTTCCCTTTCTTTATTTTACTCATTTTAACGTAAACCGTCCCATAGTCATCATTAGTCAGAAATTTCTGTTTTAATGTGATGAAAATGAAGACTAATGGACGTAATGCAAATATGTAATCACATAGAAAAATTTTCAGGATTCGATATATCTTATGTTTAAGGCCGTAAACTATTCGGTGATATAATATTGTAACGAATTTGCACTTCACGGAACTCCTGTTTTTTAGTCTTCGCTTTATATTTTAATACTGACGATTTATGATGCACTTGCTGCATTTCAACAGTTAACTAAGGTGTATATCAACTATTTTAAGTTGTATGATATTGCATTATTAGGTAATCACTTACGTTTATAAAGAAACCCGTTAGGTTAAAAGTCAATATGTCGAATGATGGGTCCACGTTTCACATACCTTTCCACGTAATTCCAGTGATAAAAACTTGTCACATAAGACCAATCAAAATTGTGTCTTAACTCTATATTATTTATAAAAAAAAACAGTATATCAGATTTTATCAGGAAAACTGATATCTGCCAAATACATCGTAGCAATTTTTAATATGGTATCACTAAAAAGATACACTGGATTTGTTCCTACCCATCCATGCACAGCAGGCAAACAGGGACCCCAACTTCAGCAGAGGAGGATCCAGACTTTTGGAAGGGGCCACTTGCCAACACTTACTTGTATGTCAGTTGAACTGACATTTGGAACAGGGTCCTGTCAATACATCCTTGGTTGCATGAAATAAACATCTACCCATGATTCAGAATAGTCAAAGTATTGTAGATTTGTGATTTCTCTAATTTTTGGAGTTTTTATACTTACCAACCAGTGTGAGAAAAAATCGATGATCAACGTGTGAGTAAGTTGTTCTAAGCAGCTGATTGGATGATTTTCAGACCCCGCTTTCTTCGCTACACGAATTCAAAAACTTGTCACGATCTAATTTCTTACACTGGAAGCCTAAGCTTTCCAAAGACTCTAGTGAGGTAGGAATAACTTTATTTTTTGGCTAATACAAAATACAAATATGAAAATGCCGTAAAAATAAGTGGCACGTTTGATTGTTTTTTACACGAGTTACATCCCTTGTAACAAGGTCGTGATAAAAGATGGTGCGATCCCGCCTATGATAGTTTTTTAACAATGTTTTGATGCTTAAAAAATAGAGAAACAAAATCTTTCATTTTAAGCCGTTGATTATCATATTTCTACAGTCTTGATAGTTAAATCTTTAAATTTTAGTAAACCTCGAAATTTTAAGGTTTAACTATCTCTATTCTATAAAACCAATAGTACTACGCCAGTACGGAGAGAAATATATTTTTTTCAATTTATTTTTCACAGTCTTGAATTTTGATAGACAACCCATTATACAAAACTTGTGAAATATCTGAAGGAAAACATGTGATTTCCCCACCAAATTTTCAAATGTTATTATCTAAAAAATGATAAAACTAACTTATTATAGAAAATTACTTATTTCTCTTTAATGAATATGTATAAACATATAATAAACCGGCATAAGTGTTTTTGTGGAAAGTAAAAAGAACATTCTTTCATTTTTTTATTATGGTTTAAACCATTTATAAGCCAATAATCAAACTCTCTGACCACATTATATCCAAAGACTCCATCTAATTTCTTAAACTTTACAAATGTGTAAACTTTAAAAAGCACTTATCTCCCTTGTTCAAAACAAAAAAATATAAACAAATGTCCAGTTCCTTTCAAGGGTGTATCTTTGCTTCCATAATTTTTATTTAGATTGACGCATATTAGTAGTCCTTTCATTTGAGTTCCCCATATGTTTAAAAAGAATTATTATAAACCGAGTCGTAAAATACAAGAATTTAGCAATTTATGATCAAACTATTCTATTGAATCATGACATGACTCTTTTTCTTTGTTTAATACATGTATAATGTTTTTATTTCCTTATAAAAATATTTTATCACAAAAACTGTGCTTCAATTGTGCCTACGGCTCGGGCCATATCAATGTTTCAGTCCATACCCTTGCCCTCGTGCAGTCTATATATCCAGGTATTGCACACCTCATCAGTTACTATTATATAAATATGTTTTGTTTTAACATTTTTGTTTTATTTTTTTTCAAATAATATATATATATTTTCAGTGTGCAATATTTTAAAATTGTTTTCCAGTGTTATCTCGAGTTTATTTTTATACCTTTACCTGTATGTTTTAATTCTGTTATTTATTTATTGTTTTTGTTTGTTATTTGTGTATGTTATTGAAGAATCAATAAAGGAATTGAAATTTTGATTCTGTTTATGTGAAAAGGAAAGAAATTTCTCCATTTTTTTAATACCATTGTCACAAATGCCAACTTGCATGTAAATGTTTCAGAAATAAACCTAACATCCCGACAATGCCTATAGATACTTTAAAACATGAAGGTAAGTTACGAAATTTTTAAACAAAATCATGACTATTCAGACCATGGTACTAATACAACCCCCTCCCAATTGCAATTTTTTTTTTGCCAAGCATTCCCCACTAAACGAATTTAAAATATAAAACTGTCAGTTCTACCCAGTGGTTTCAAAATTCAAAGTTACCAATGTTCAATAAATTGAAAAATTATGGGCATGCTATATGTACATTTCAAGGAGAAACTTTCTCATCAGCAGATTCGTTTTAAAATTATCTTTAAATATACAATGATCAACCACTCAAGAGTAAAAATGAAGTATGATTTACCCTATTATACACTGAGTTTATCCTAAGATATACTTATTCTTGGGTATTGTTGGCATGTTTTTGTTCATGATAATGCAAGAGTAATAAAAAAGGAAAATATCATTGTAATGTGTAGTTATTCTTTTGTAGTATATTTTTCAACCACATCAAAAAGTGATATTAATTTACTGATACATTATGTTAAATTTTTAAACTCTTGTCATAATTCGAGACCTTTAAAGTAAAGATGATAACCCTAGATAACATAGAAGTTGATTTTATTGGATTATTGTTTACTTTTTCAGTTTAAATTACCACACATCTGTTCTGATGATTATTGCCTTTTTTAAGAGGGATTGACGCAAGATTGTTGCTTGAGCGAATTCAGATTTAAGTACACAGTAAAAGATTAGTAATCTAATTTACATACACGACTTTAATAACTTTTAAAATGCACCTTTTCAGTTCGTACAGAGAGGGGCGTTTCGTTTAATTACAGAAAGATCGCAAAAATGCGCTCGTATTATAAAACAAAATTACCAATGTTAAATAAATACGGACAATTTAGGTATCTATATGTACATCTCAAGGAGTAACCTCACATCAGTAGCATAACAACCGAAACAACGGAAGTCAAAGATTCAAATATGGAAAAAGAAGCACTCAAATCCAGACATTTCGAAATGGAGAGCCAAATCCGACGGCGTGGACAACTACTAAGTGTGTTACTTTTTAAGACCTTTCCTTATTTTATTTAGTGAAATTAAGCAAATGCAGCAAATTTCTGTAAACCTTGTTTGATAAATTTCATGTCAGACAAGTCTGACAACTGGGTTAATGAATACCCTTGGGGACCAATGTTCCAATATGAAAGGTATCGACACAGTGGTTTCAAAATACAAAATATGGTATATGCTTCTGTCGTCGTCGTCGGCGTCTGTAGAACGGTTGGTTTTTTCGCACGATAACTTTTGTTGTGGTAAACCAATTTTAACAATATTTTGGGACATCAATTTTTTGTACTTTATAAAGATTGGTTTTGATTTTGGGTAATCTAGCCCTGCTCTTTTTGGGCGGGACTAAAATGTTTCTTTTCTTATATTTTAATGTGAGATATGCATTTCTTGTCTGATTTAAATGGGTTTTTTCTTGTGTTCTCCATGAAAAAAAAACAACTTAATAAACCACATGCATGAACTATTTTAAACGTTACTAAGATAAATAGGGTCCAAAATGGCCACGCCCTAATTTTGGAATTTGTGAAAATTCAATTTCATATAAAATGAATTTTTCAGATTTTTATGGGTTTTTCCAAATGATTTGTAATGAAAAATGCAACACAATTTACCCCAAGCGTTTTCAACATATTCTGATTTTGTATAAAATGAGTTAAAGGGATAAAAAAGGAGAGAGAAGTTTTTAAAGTTTATTATGTTTTAATGGGTTTTTTTCATTCGATTCCTTTCAATAGGAACTGTCAGTAGTATACCAATGGATCTTTTACTATTTTCGAGATGAAGAAAAAAATAATTGTATTTTTTATGATATGGAGGAATTTTAACTTTCTTTTGATTTTGATGTTTTTTTTTCATTCGATTTTTTTTCGATGAGAGCTTTAGAAGAAATTATCATAAAATATATGTTACTAGCTTGTAACCAATTGGAACTATTTTCTAAAAGAAACCCTCTTAAAGTTTATGTAAGCAGTTTGTGACCAATTGTGGCCATTTTCTTTTTTTCTAAAAGTCATCTAAAATACATGTAACTAGTCTGTAACCATTTTCTTAAAGAACGCCTCTTAAAAACTTTGTTACTAGTTTGTAACCAATTTGTAAACATTCTCTAAAATAAAGCCCCTAAAAACTTTGTAACTTGTTTTTAACTTATTGGTAACCATTTTCTTTAAGAAAGCCTCTAAAAATCTTTGTTACTAGCTTGTAACCAATTTGTAACCATTTTCTGAAGAAGCCTCTAAACATCTTTGTAACTAGTTTGTAACCATTGTTTAACCTTTGATTGACAATATCCATGACGATAAATGTATATATCCTTGAATTTGGATTTGTAACAGGTGTCTCTAAACATACGAAGAATGAAGTTCTAAAACAGGAAGGACGTGTAGGTTCGTGCGAATATATGCATACATTGGGGTTTCTGTATATTGCAGGGTTTCTGTATATTGCAGAGTTAAAGATATGTATCACATTCACAGAACTACAGTGAAGGCTTGATAAAATTCTAAACCATCAATCTTGCCATTAAAACCATACGATGTTGCTGTTCCCAGTTCTCTTATACAGCTATCTTCTTTTTTTCGACTGAGAGATTTTGATAGGTTGGGGTGTTAGTCCAATGGTAGACTTTTTCGATGATGGAAAGAATAGAATGATCAGGCATTTTGAAATGTTGATAAACAATGTCATCAGAATTGCCAATGATGTCTGATCTATGCTTTGGTGTGCGGCTATGTTGCTCTCTCTCTCCGTTTAACGGACAAATTCCAGTCCACAAAGGGTATAAATACGAATTAAGAAAAGTTGGTGAGTATGAGTCCTGCGGGATGCTCGGTACACCTTCCTAGCCCGCATACTAAGAGTCTTTGTTTCCAACCAATGGGTTTTGAGAAAGATCAAGCAGGAAAACTTTTGTTCGGTAACAAAGGTTTTGATCTAATCAATCTAAGCAATATCCTCCATAAAAATCCTACAAATCTAAATATTCCACCATACTTTAAGTATCAGTCTGTTATTTCTTTGACTTATACCACACCTATTGCAACCAAGATCCTCAACTACAAACACAACATCACAACATCGACGACTACAAGTAGTCGTCCCCATACTGTGCTTGTGAAAGTTCCCCAGTTAAATGTAATTCTGCTGGCGATTTCAACATGGTAGAAAGTATTTCGCTAAGAAATGTGTTTGCGAGCCTCAATCTATACAGTGGTCGTTAATACAAATCGGAATTCCCAAGTGTGGGCGATCTATGAATACAAATATCTTTTGAAATATGAACCAAGCAGGAGGAATATGATATTCCTTCACTTTACTGGATAAGTATCTCTACAAACAACGTCGCATCATGCATTACAGGGTCTGACAAATGCTTCAAGAATCCTCCTTCCAATCTGGGATTAAAAAGGAATTCGAAGATACCAAAGGGGCAGACAGAAATCGTTAAGTCGAAAGACAGACAAGATCATAGCCAACAAAATGAAACGAAAGACAAACATAGAAAAAACAACACTACACTGAAAACTAAAGCTGGAGTAACACGAACC
>JAULBM010055566.1:0-10426 GCA_032357055.1 Geukensia granosissima
TGCTGCGTGCTTAGCGGAGAAGCAGCATATACCAATTTTAATGTCTTTGGTTTGACCCAGCCGGGGATCGAACCCACAACCTTCCGCACTCGAGGCGAGCACGCTAACCATTACACCACCAAGGCGGTCTGCAGAGAAATGAAATATTGGCATCAGATATGTTTTTTGACCTTTGAATGCTTATAATACCCACTGCAAACAAAGTTTTGGGGGTATATAGGAATGACCCTGTCTGTCCTTCTTTACATCTCTCCTTATACCTTGTAAGCATTCAATTTATTTCAACGGAACTTCACATGAAGCTTAGACACTTAGGTGATAACTGTATTGTATTATAAGATTTGAAGATGTAAGTTACAGGTTTTACCATCATAAATTAAATTTACCTTGTGACCTGTAGTGAAATCAAGATTTATTCCAGAAAACCTTAAAAAAAACAGTTATCTCCATACTAATGCCTTTGTAATTCAATACCTCTATGACAAAAACTGGTAAAAAGAATTCTGTGAAATGTTGTTGGTGTTTTCCCCTGATAAATCACAGAAACAACAAGATATCACCTGAAAGTATTTTAATTACGGCAGATGATTGTGAATTTTAGTAGAATGTAGGCCAATCAAATAAGGTTCTAAAAAAGTATCACAATAGAATTTAACTTCAAATTGACAAATGGATACCTCATGTGCCTGTCCCAAGTAGGGAATTGCAGTCATAGGTTTGTCTTTGTATTAATTGTTCTGTTACATGTACATTTTTGATAATATTCAGGTAAGAGCATTATTATTTTATGATACATGATTTTGTATTTGGGGCGATTTAGAGCTTTTCACAAGTAGTGATATTCCACCCTTGTTGAAGGTGGAGACCTCTAGATTTGTAAATTCCTCTGTTTTTCTCATGGTTGGAGTGCTGTCTCTCTGATATTTAACACATACCTTTTCATTTCATACCTAGAGCTCTGAAACTTTATTGAATGTTTCTAGATACACTGAAGTAGCTCCTAGTTAAGTTGAATGTCAGAATGTTTCAGATTTTACATATAGTTGACTTAGTTATAGAAAGACATGGACTTTGCCATAATACTCAAATGGGAAGCAGGAGGGGGAATATCCCTAGTGAGCTCTTACCATATTAATGCCCATTTTACAGGGATATGCATCTATTAAGCCTGAAGATTAGAGTCTAGTTGTTATTAATGCCATTAGTTGATTTTAAAAATAAGAATACTGTAAATTTAGAAATTATTGCATGCATTTATTATTGTGAAAGTTGCGATGCTGGTGATAATGCAAGTTTTAATATTGTGATTTAGCTAATCCTGTAATGAAAACAACTAGCAAAATTTCAAAGGCAAGTTCTATTTATTATGATTTGCATTCTGTCACATAATTCGCAATAATAAAGACATTGCAATAATTTCTGAATTTACAGTACTTTATACGTCAATTTATTTACACATCATTTTAGAGAGTTGTTGGTGAATATTGTTCCAATTAGAATATTATATTACATGAGAGAAAATTTTCAAAAATATTCATAAAATAACACCTAATCTTACAGAGCAAAACATAAGAGAACCTTTCATCATCAGTGCTATTAATATTGCTAAATCAACATAACATCACTCAAGTGGAAAATGACAAAAAACTGTACAACTTTGGTAATATTGTTAATTGTGTTACAATAAATATAAAAACATATTACTTACTGATCATGGTATCACTTCCATATCAGCATGACAAGTTAATAAAGATAATAGATAATGACACCAAGATGATATGTAAAAATATGTTTGATTTTTATTTTCAGACTGTAAATAAAGTACTTTTAGCCTATGCAGATATTGTTAAAAGAGATTTTGAAAAGTATACACACAGACAAAAAGATGTAAGTTGAATGATACTAACTTATTTTATCTTCTACAAAATGATTTTGTAAATGCTGTTGATGTTTAATTTTGTTTTGGGTGATTATTTATAGCATTTTTAATGTCATGAGTTCCATATCAAGCCGGGTCAAATCAAAGACAGCAAACATGGTATTTGCTGCTTCTTTTCTAAGCATGCAACTTTAAAGAAAAAGAGCAAAATTAGGCCCAGATTCAGAAGCATGTTAAAGGTCCAGTTAGAACAAAGGTAGACCCAGAGTCAGAAGTATGTTAAAGGCTCAGTAAGAACAAAGGTAGGCCCAGAGTCAGAAGCAAGTTAAAGGCTCAGTAAGAACAAAGGTAGGCCCAAAGTCAGAAGCATGTTAAAGGCTCAGTAAGAACAAAGGTAGGCCCAGAGTCAGAAGCATGTTAAAGGCTCAGTAAGAACAAAGGTAGGTCCAGAGTCAGAAGCATGTTAAAGGCTCAGTAAGAACAAAGGTAGGTCCAGAGTCAGAAGCATGTTAAAGGCTCAGTGTGTCGGTCTTGTACAAAGCAAGGTTCATTCATCATCATCATTATTTCTGTGTTTATACAATCACATCCTGAATATGCATGAAGTATTTGTCACTGGATGTAACATTCTATCATTCAATCAATCTTTTCCATGATTTATTTATGTTCCCTTGCATTATGTTTTATTAAAATATCACTTGAGTTTATTTACCCCCAATGTCTGTTGTTCTCTGCATTAACCAGTAGAAAATCTAAATATATAATAATCTCAGAATATTAGGCAAATTTTATTGTTATCTTTAATGGAAGGCCAAGATAAATGTCTGATTCTCAAGTCTCCACTGACCATTATTTTTTCCAAATGTTAAATGAACAAAAGGTTGGCAAATATTTTATGTTGCCTAAAAAACAAAATAGTGAATACACGAGACCTCTGGCCAATTATCACTATATTAAAAAAATCATAAAAATCCCTACCTAACGACATTTTGCCCCCAAAATTTTCTGAATACCCAATAATCATTCATGTGACTTACTGAAGCTATTTATTCTTTTGTTCATAGCAATCAAACGTTCACTGTAAAGAAGATTTGATTGTGTCAATCTTTTTTGATGAGTCATGAAGATGACTGTGGTGAATTAGGAAATTTAGCATACATGTATTTTCTGTAGTAAACAAATCCCCTATTTGTTGCTTTTATACAATTTGTCCAGAATTATAAATAATCACAAGTATTTATGTCAAATTTTTATTTTTCAGGCATGCACTTTAATGAATAACATCCAGCAGTTACGAGTTCAACTTGAAAAAGTATTTGAAAGTATGGGAGGAGAAAAGGTTTGTATAAATCAGGGATTTTTTTTGCTTGGTTATTTTCAAAATTTGCCTTCCATTAAAATATCAGAAGAAAAAATCTCAGAAATCTTAACTTTTCAAATAAAAAATGAAAATAAGATCATGAAATATTAAGTGATCATAAATAAATCCAGGAATGTTGAAATATATAACTAGGTATATGAAAAAAGAATTCCAAAATTCTGTGTCTTATATATGATAATTTTTTCCAACTTTTTGACAAGAATGCTTTTGAAATTATCTTTTTTGAGTTTAAATTACAATCATTCATTTAAAGGCTTTTTCATTAAAATTAATTTGAGACCCATGTGGTCAAATGTTCCAGGTTGTTGATCCATGTTGGTCAAATGTTCCAGGTTGTTGATTTAAACTTTCCTATCCTATCACCTATTTTGCAGAATGTTGTGTCATGTGATAATGTTTGTCAGTTATCTGCCACAAGGTTGATAGTACCCTCCAGGTACTTCAGCTTCCCCCACCAGTAAAACTGACTGGCGCAATACAACCAAAATATTGTTGAAATTGGTGTTCAACCCTGAACCAAAAAACAAACCAATTTATTTGTGATACAGCTTATTTTAAACTTTTTTTGTCTACATTTTAACTTTCAAGACAGTTTTAGGATAAGCTTAACTTAGCAAGACAGTTTTAGGATTAGCTTAACTTAGCAAGACAGTTTTAGGATTAGCTTATTTTAGGATAAGCTTAACTTAGCAAGACAGTTTTAGGATTAGCTTATTTTAGGATAAGCTTATCTTAGCAAGACAGTTTTAGGATTGTTTTATATTACAGCTGGATGAGTCTGCTGCTCAGATATTAAATGAACTCCAGCAGAAACTGAATACAGTGTTAGATGGGTTAGCTACAATCTTTGCCAAAAGTTTAGAGTCCCAGATACAACAGAGTATGCAGGAGTTAGGTGCTTTACTGGCTAAAGTGAAGGGGGCAGGACAGGTCTCCCTGGCTCAGCCCAGTCAGAGAAATAGTATACAACAGGAAAGTTACACGGTGCTCAGACCCCTTATGGATCTGTTAGATGGCAGGTGTGTTTACCAGGATAATATTTCACTGATATTGAGAAAATATCTATATTTTGTGTTCTGAAACTATTTTTCTTCCCTGATAGCTTATTTTTATTATCAAAAACATTGATGGTTTTTCTGTCTTAAATTTGTGATTTTTAACACAAGACATTAAATTCTAAACACTAAAGTGAAAATTGTTTCATTTTATTGGTCATCTCTTGAATGCTAGTACTTCAGTTTTAATAAATTATTGATAGTAACCACAGTAACATAGGTTAAATAGACTGTAAGGTTGTGGGAAACTCAAAAGAATGAGGGCAACCTAGGATACTAATGATTATACTATGAAATTCAATTTTGTAAGTTTTGTATCCACTGCAAGTTGAATTCATTGATGCTTTTATGTTTGTGAATCTTGCTATGACTTTTGATTTTCATTTATCAATAGGTTTAACCATTAAGCTTGTATTTGTGATGGTTATAAGGATTTTATTTACTAACATTACTTGATAACATATTGTATTGTCTGTGATACTAATGATAGCTTTGCTTTTGCTGTAGCTTACAATTGTATGCAAGAGTGTGTGAAAAGACGGTGCTGAAAAGATTACTGAAGGTATGATATGGGACTTTATTGTAAACATTTTTTCTCTATTCATTTTCTGTAAGAAGTGGGACACCTATTACAATTATGTTTATTATTGTGTGCCAGGCAATGGAATTTGTCTCCTGTTCCCAGACACCTTATAAAACTTTTCAACAACTAGGCCGTGAAGTGAATGAACCTGAACACAGTTTGTTGTGTTTTTATTTTTTTCTTTGTGATAAGTAGGATCTGTTTCTTCAGTGATACCTTGAGACAAAATAAAACAATAATCATTATTGCATATTCTCTGGGGCTAATTGTGTCAAGAGGTAATATCAAAAACTGAAAAGCAGAGTATTGTAAAACCTCCTGTTGATTAAAAAGTAAGCAGTACCAGAATGGTTTAAAGGTGAAGATATACTTTCAGTAGTCAGTAAGTTGCCCAATACTAACAACTTGCATATCATTGGTCTCCCAGTGAAGATGAGAAATATTTAGATGACAGATTTGTCAATTGATTAATCTTTTACACACATATATATATAATAACCTTGTTTGATTGTATTTACAGGAGTTATGGCGTATTGTAGTGTATACAATGGAGAAGACTGTTGTGCTTCCACCCCTCTCTGACCCTCGACAGGTAATTACAATAATTATCTCACAAAAAAAAATTTCTTTTGTTGTTTTTCTTAATTATTCAGGTTAAGTTGATTCAAACGGTTAGCTTCCATATAAAAATGAAACTGTACTGCCATGGAGTGGCTTACAAACAACATAAGAAATCTTTAACATATCTATTGGTTACAAAAGAGAGGTAAAGAAAAGTTAAATCAAAATGAAGCGTTAATCCTAATTATGTGTTTAGTTTGAAAATAATTACATAGCTTTATGATTGTGAATAATGTAATAAGATGAAATTGTAAAAAAAGAAAATTTTGAGTTTTGTATTTACATGTTATTAAGCCAAATAAAATTAGAAATCTGGTTCTCAGGCTGACATGAATCTATTTAGAAGTTGACACTTTACAGAATTTCATCTTCAAATCAATAAAATCTAGAAAAGGAGGAAACATGTTTTAAAAAAATGTTATCTGCATTTATAATATTTTTATTGCTTCAGTGTTGTTACTTCTCATGATTTTGAAAATATTTGTCAAAAAAGGAATGAAATCACTGATATTGAAACCAAAGGTGTTTGCATTGTTTCCATTGATTTTTTAAATTTATAAACTCTTGAAATTATATGTGACTTCAGCACTGTGACCAAAATTTCCAACAATATGTTTCCTTATGATTAAGAAAATCCCATACAAATTTTAATTTTCTATTTTTAAAGCGAAAAAAATGTTTGTTTGGAACATTTCATTTGAGAAGGGTGTAATTTTCAGTAGTTTTACTTTTAGAAGAATGGGCACCAGAATGACCAAAACTTTTGGCAAGGCACAAAACACCAGTTTTAACATCTGTGGTTATTTTCATTTTTCTTTACTATGGTATTAAATTGAATTGTCTTCTGTTGGTGGCTGCTCTGTCTTATTAAATTTGTCCTGCTTGTGAACGTGAAACTGTCCAAATTTGGGTGTGTGTTCGTCTTCCAATGTAAACAATAGCGAAAGTCACAATCAGAATTTGCTATAAGAAAACATGTTTGAGTCTACGGTACTACATTTTGGGGTGAAATAAAGCCAGCAAGGGCATTTTCAATTACCACAAAAGATGATTGAAAGAAATAGCTATCTAAATGAAGATACATTTGTTGGTTTGCAATTCTTTTTGTTTATTTTCCATTTTCTAAACCGAGCTGCGCTGACAGTGGTCATGCATATTACTCTTAGTTCAGCACAATACTGTGTCTTCCACACTACTATGTCCAACACAGTCATTATTGTGTCTTGCACATTACTGTGTCTAGGAAAAACTGTCTAAACTTAACTGAATATTCATTTGTGGATCTTTCCCATGTCAACATGCTTGTAAAGCACCTCAGTTCCAAATTGATCCTTGACCTATAGCTAGGGCCAAAATTATATAACGAGAGCTTATTCACCTATAAAGCCTTCCATGAGGACCCCAATGACCATGAATTGATGATAGTGGAAGTAGTGTTTTCAGGGAAGTTTTACAGTAGATATTTAATATTATATTCATGTTAAAAATCATGTATTTTGAAGACCAAAGAAGACAAGGACAAAGAACTTGCGGTATACTTATCATAATGGATAACCTGCTTCATATATACATATCTTTTTAAATCTGTTATTTTATAGAATCTTGTACTAACAAAACATATCAAAAACATCAAATCCTCTATTATATTAGTATAGTGGGCTATCTAGATAATAGTAAAATGATTAACAGTCATGTAATTTTGAATTTTGCGGGTTGTCATTATGATCACTAGTTTCTTACACAAGGACTGATATATTTTTCATGAAAAATTTAGTCAGGTTTATGAAAAAAAATGACAGATTTAATCAAGAAATGGGTTTATTCAGATTGCACATGCTTTTGGTGATATGTGTGTAAGAGGAATTGCAGTTGACATTTGTCAATATAAAATGTATTTTATATTAAAAAAAACTCAACGTATTTGTGAATGCCTGTTATTATTCTGTGCCATTTTATAGGATTAAACTGGTTCTTCTCTGGGAGTTTTAGATTTTCTAATTAAAATAAGTTTAGATAGTCACATATTAAATACTGTATTTGGCTACAGATAATATGCATTTATACATAATACGTGGGGACTTTTTCAGCCCCCAAACCTAGGAAAAAGTCCAGTTTTATATATATTATACGGGAGGACTTCTGTTAAGAATGTCCAAGTAAAGATCGTCATGATGGTACAAGTTTTCCACACTGTCTGGTAAATATATTGTTTGCTCAGATGGTCGAGTCTTCATTTCTTCTGATTTAACAGTTTAAACAACTTTTAATTAAAAAATAAGCTTAAATAGCAAAGAATTTGAAGACAATAATGACTAATTAACAACCCGTAAATGACAGTGTGATAAAAATATCTTTCCAAGTTCAGTCCGGAACAGCAACCAATCTGTGTTGAATTTATCTCTTGTTTTTTAACTTTCAAGCAAAAAGAAACCATTTTTAATCATTTTTACTGGAATTTAAGAAAAGTAATCAGCTACCTTTTTTTACAACTGAGAGATACTTAAACTACTGTTGCGACTATAATCAGGTGATGTTTTATTTTGTTATTTTTCAAATGGCGGCAAGTGTAAACGTGGTTCTTTGTGTCGATATATGAATGAAAATACCTATTTCCAATTGAACAACATGGATTCAAGTTGATGATATATAATTCAACTATTGCATAAAGCTTTCTTTTCTTTCAACATCATCAAAAATTGAGACAAATAGCCAATCTAACAACTTGGGGAAAAATCCCCAAACTTCGTGTAGGGTTACATTGTACGCACCACTAATCCTTTGAAATTCTTTTAGGGTAAAAGATAGTGTATAATCTACAGCTTTTTACGGTACAAAAGCTCATTTAGGAGTTACAGTTAAACTTCCCTTATCAGTAATGTGAATTCATATTGTGTAAATTTGGAAGGCAGTTCTTCTTGGGATATGGTATATTTTAGTTTGTCAATTTATTTTTTTCAAAATTTAACCAACTGTGCAATAAAGCATCTCAAAATGAGGAGTTAGTCAACCTACACAGAAGAAAAGCTCCATTTGAGATGTTTTAAAAACTTAATGTTGGTAAAGGACATCATATATTCATATGCTTATTGGGCAGGCATGCAGCAACGGGTTTTGCTTAAACTTTATAGTTTGCATTGCCATGTACGCCACTGGTTGTGAGTAACAGCAAGAAACGATAACTGTATTGTTTCATATTTCAGTATTTAACATTAGCAGCCAAAAGTGGTTTTGATAAACCAAGACGGTTTATCTTTGGTGGTGTAAGTCAAGGAGTTAGAATGCCACCTTTCTTTTTTACGTTGTCAGCTTATGGATGGCTGGAACATGATATTGTCAATTTTTGATGAATTTTTTTTATTTTCAGTTCATTTTCTCCAAGTGTTGGTTGTAGTTTTTAGAAGTTTCAATGTGTATACCCTTTGACCTAATTATCCTCTTTCCTGCTTTTCATTTTAAGAATGATTTTATATATCTAAATCTGTATATGCAGAGTGATTCCATCAATCAAAATATTTTGCATGAGTTATGCATTTTGTCCTTGAAAGAATGTCATATATATCTTGTGAATTATAAAAAATATAACATGTGTTTGTAAGGCAGTACCAGCAATGGTTGCTTTGAAGAATGGTTTTAAAGCAGCTATTGCTAAGTTGGGATGCCAGTCTCATTTCAAATATTTTTTTCTATGTCAATAAATGCTCTTTCAGCTTATTCCCCTGCCTGGGACGGCACAGGCTAAGATTGAAGATGTCTCCCGCCTTTTCCTCAACCATGTGAGCCAAATGCCCATGAATGTGCCTATGATCCAGGTGATACCTTGTGTTGTCAATGTGTCTTCTGTTTTCTCATTGTTGTAGTCCCTTTTCTCTTTAGTTTGATGTTGGTTTATTAAGTTTATTTTCAGATGATTTGCATATATAAAATATTGGTTTGACAGTTATTTATTGAGTTTTTTTTTTTTCAGACAAATTATAGATTATGTACAGTCAAGCCTTTCTATAGTTAAGTTTCTTCATAAAAAACATTAAAAAAAAATCATTTGAACACAATGCATCCTCTTTAACCGTGCAATTACCTATTTAAAGATGATTAATATTACCTACAAAAGTATTGTTAAAGAAATCATTGTTTATTTTTATAACATGGGCTTGACATAATTTATTGGGATTTTTTGTGACATTTCCACACATTATAGATATATTTTGTTACCATATCTCCTGGTAGCAAGATTAAATGCTTAGTATTTAAAGTTTTAGGGATTCGTAACATAAAATATCTGCATTATCCGTAGGTATAAAGATTTAAAATAGCTAAGTTAAGCCAGATTTTGAAATTTGACCACAATATTTCTAGATACAAAGAATAATTTTGATCCCATCAACAGATTTTATTAATCAACATTGGTACGACACTGTAAAACAGTTAATTTTAAGTACTTGAAATCAACATTTTTTCAATACTTTATTGCTACTGTTATAACTTTAGCAGGGGATTTTTTTCTGGTCTACTATTTGGGGGATAGGTTAGTTATTTGTGCTAGCTCATCAACTTCTTCATGTAAACTTCACAAGGGTTGACTGTTCCTGATTAACACAGACATGTAGAAGCTTATGCACATTTATATTCATTAGAAGTTGTTTTTTTATTATCATTTTGAATTAATTATTGAATTATTTTGCTGTAGATGACATTTTGTGTCTTACCATCAATAAAAGCTGTAAAAATTAACTATCTAACAGTGACTATCTCATCAAAAATTGTTTAATCTGTTTAACAGAAATCAGTTATGACAAGTGAACAATTGTCATTCTGTTGCAGTAGCTTTCGTTTATATCCTTGGAAGTGAAATAGATCCTTTTTCTCATGGTTCACTCATCTGACTAATAAATCTGTCCTGTTCCATTACA
>JAULBM010055577.1:0-10425 GCA_032357055.1 Geukensia granosissima
CAATCCATCCAGACACATAAATCTGCTTCTGTGCTGACCATTCTTTGCTCTTAAATGCTGCCTTTTTAACAGAGAAGTGCCATTTACCAATTTTAATGTCTTTGGTTTGACCTGGTCAAGGAGCTATACAATAACCAGTTTTCATAAAGAAATAGCAGACATATATTTACAAGTCTGTTATGTGGACCAAGAATCAGTACTCAGTTTTGTCAACATAATAAGATTCTTTAAAAATTTGAAATAAACAAACGAAATTGTTCCAACTATATTAACTAACTTAAAATTTATTGATTGACTGAATGTAGCGTAACGTCCAAAGTCAGTTATTTCATGAATGAATGAATTATGCTTTGTACTAGCTAGCCTGACACGCTGAGCCAGATTTTAAACAAGCTAGCTCATGAAAGGAACAGTCCGGAGGAAGATATGCCAATCCATCCAGACACATAAATCTGCTTCTGTGCTGACCATTCTTTGCTCTTAAATGCTGCCTTTTTAACAGAGAAGCGCCATTTACCAATTTTAATGTCTTTGGTTTGACCTGATCAAGGAGCTATACAATAACCTTCTGCACTTACAGGAAACATATTAACCATGGCTAAATTTAACTGCATAAAAAGCCCTTATCTGGATTTTACTTTCATATATTTATGTTTGTTTCTTTGCGGAGGTCAGTTTTACTGGTGGAGGAAGCTGGAGTACCTGTAAAGAACCACATACCTTTCCAGGTAACTGACAAAACTTATCCTGTGGGATGTAAATTAAACTAAACCTGTTTTGTGTGGTACAAATGCAGACTCGAACTCACACCATATAGGTTATTGACTACATTGATCTGTACAGGAAAGTTTCAAATCAACTACCTAGACCACTTGCCCACCCAGGCCCCTTCATAAATTTTAGTGCATTTATGAGTTGACTTTCTGACTCCAAATTAAGTCTTCATTTTTTTTACTATATTCTATTTTTAAAACATATATGTGTACCAGGTAAGCATAATCAAAAAAAACTTTAATGAAAAAATTTTCTTTTCTTTGAATTGGACCTTGACCTTTGACCTCAAAGTTAATAGCCACAGTTTCATTCAATACTTCACTGCTTAGTTAATGTGTACCACAGGTTAAAAAAAATCATAAATATTCCAGAAGCTATATTGTTTTTTGACAGCTATCAATGTTTTGGTTACCTGACCCTTAAAAAAGTATACCCAGAAAAAGAGACATTTTATGTAAAAGCCCAAAATATACAGATATACATAAACAACTAACCAAAACACTGTATGTTACCAGCCCCATATTGTTAAATAAGATTATTGTATATCAACTTTCTGTTAAGTTGTACAAGAATATTATGTAATGATGGGATTGTTGGGTGATGTCACAATGTAAGTAAAACTCACAAAGGATTACCCCGCCACCCACCTATTTTTATGCTGAATGAGGTCAATTTGTCCAGTAAAGACAAACCCAAACATTAAAAATGTAAAGCCTACATAAAAAAATTGTCACCAGAAAGGAATCAATGGTAAAGGACCTATAATTTTTACCTTGAGGTCAAAGCTCAAGGCCATAAAGTGGTCCTGAATGAACATGATAAATTGTCTTATGGTGATAAACTGACATTTGTTAATTTAAGAATGCCTCTGTTGAAGAATAAAGAAGATACATCTAAGAAAAAAATCATCATAATTTTGCCCTTGAGGTTAAAGGTCAAGGTCATTAAGGAGGTAAAAATGTACAAGACATATTAAACACTAAATCAAATTGGATGTGTTTAAATTGACACCGCAGTGGTTTCCAGTATTGATCTCAAGTGTTAAATCCATTTCAACCGATTTTTATAGTGTGTTTTTTATTGTTGTTTTGTCACACCACTGTCCAAGGTTAGAGGAAGTGTTGAGCGCTCAACAACCGGTTTAACCCTGCCACATACTAATGTGCCTGTCCCAAGCCAGGAATCTGTAGCCCTGTGCTTGTCGTTGTTTTACTAGTCATTTATTGTTATATGTTCACCATTTTTGCTTTAGATTAGGTCAACTGTCGTGTTTTATGTATAGTTTCACAATTTGTACTTCGGGGCCTTTTACAGCTTCCATTATGGTATGGACTCTGGTTCATTGTTCAAGGCCATAATGGGACCCGTAGAATATAAATTCTTCTGTCATTTGGTGGGTGGCTGTCTCATGGACAATTATGCCACATCTACTATTTTTATATATATTGTCTCATGGTGAAAACTCATGTGCCAAATACTGTATGCCTATGCCAGAGCAAAGAAGATATGACCAAGAAACAAATTTATGTAAAAAAAAACTTTTGATATAGAGGTCAAAGGTCAAGGTCACAAAGAGGTCATGAATGTATGCATGCTTAAAAACCATGTGCCAAATATGGCATGCCAATGTCCAAGGACAAAAATCTGTGGCCCAGACATGAAACCATGTCAAAAACCCTACAAGTTTGACCTTTAAGGTTTAAGGTCATACTGAGGTCATGAATGTTTGTGACAAATCATCTCATGGTGATACACCATGTGCCAAAATATGGTAAACCTATGTCGAAGGACACAAAAGTTGTGGCATGGACATGAAGCCAGGCAAAAAACCTCAAAGGTCAAGGTCAGATTGGAGTTAATGTACCTGACACATCACTTCATGGTGATACAACCATGTGCCAAATATTATATGACAATGTTGTAGAGCAAACATAAAACAGAGTGTGTCCATTGGACACAGATGCCCTTGTCAAGGGTTAACTGAGTTCCTTTGTAATGGCAGCATGATACAACTGCTAAGCCAGTTAACATGAGAAAGTTGTACAAATGAAATTGAATTTTTTCAGCCACTTTGACAATTTTTTAATCTCAACAAAAAAGAATGTGATACCCTGATAAATTCCACTTTTTTAGCCACTTTGACCCCTTTAATCAAGCCCCCTTTGGTCCCTTGTATCTCAAAAATGGTAAGATATACCAAAAAATGCTTGGGGTAACTTTTGTTGCTTTTTTCACATGAAATCATATGCAACAAACCCCACCATAATCTGATGAGAAATTTAAAAAAATCTAAAAAATTTTTTTTTGGCCCCAATTATCTCAAAAACGGTAAGAGATTGCAAAAAATGCTGGCATCCTTTCAAATCTTTCTTTAAGAGGGATGCAATTAAAAAAAGACTGTATAAAGGTTTATACTGTGTTTGTGTGGCGAGAGAGGAGGGGGTATACAACATTGTCTTTTATTACACATCTGTTTAGGGATAAAATATCAGGAATTCATTATCAAAATCTATTTCGGCCTATCCAAATTCAAAAAGCTGAATTAACATTTTTGACAATATACCAATAAAAACAGCAGTTGTGGTTCTGTAATGTCTAGTCTAGGTCTGCCTAAAGCATCAGTAAGACACGCTGGTGTTGGTATTGGTTGCCGTTATAAGTCATAACTTATCCTCATGTTTGCGTTTGAATATAACATAAGCTTCCAGGATGAGCTATATGCTACTTCTCGAATTTCAAAATCAATTCAGTCCTGGCTTAATTCATTAAGGACGTGTATCACATTTTTGTTATCATATCTTTTATCTACATTAATTATCTATAATGCATGAACTATGCAGTCTTTTACTAACTCAACCGCCATGTTTCCTTTCTATGTCAAATTGTCTGCCCTTATCTATAATGAACAACACCCTCTGTCTGTTTTATTCATGTTTTGTTTGTTTCATTTGTGAATTGTGGGTTTTGTATTAGGTTATTTTGTTATATTTAAATGTTGATTATTTTATTTGTAATTGCTTTGTTTGATTTCATTAAATTTGTCGGTTTTGTTTCAGATTGTTTATTTGAAGTAAGCTTGTTTTATTTGATAATTTTTTTTTGTATTATTCAAGTTTAGTTTGATTTATTTTAATATTGCTTGTTCTATTTGACATAATGTTCTGTTTTATTCAAGTTTAGCTTGGTTTATTTTAATATTGCTTGTTCTATTTGACATAATGTTCTGTTTTATTCAAGTCTAGCTTGGTTTATTTGATATTGCTTGTTTTATTTGTCTGTTGTATTTTTAATTGATTCCACCTTCCATAACTAATGTTTTTTATGGAAAAGATGAAAGTATGAAAAATTTACAGACGATGGCAATGCAAACAACAGACCTTATGTGATGGGAAAAGCTAATTTGCCCTTTTAACATAGTGAGCTTAAAAGCAGATTAACCATTAAACTTACAAATAAACTTACTGGACATCATTTGGTCCACTGCTACTACAACCAAAGTTTTTGTCATTATCAAAATTAACTTTAGACAAATCCCCTGTAAAACCTTTATCAGAGTCAGAAATTGGTTCGATCTTTATCTTGTATTTATGTCTTCTGTCCTCTTTTTCTACTGCCTTTTTCATTCCATCTTTATAGAAGTAGTCTAAAATTGTGTCTCTGCACCAGTCTATCCTGGTCAATGGTAGTTTTGACCAATGTTTCTGTGCTAAATGAAACATAGCCTGTGCATATTCTGATAAGACTGACTTGTTTTTGCAATGGTCTTTCCATATAAGATCAAAGTCTTGTTCACCTGAAAAACAAATACAATATTATATGACAGAAATTATCTCAAAACGGTAAGAGAAAAAAAATTATGTTGACACACTACTAAAAGCGCTCACTGAGAGGAATTCAATGAAAAAAATCACATCAAAATCCGACAAAAAATGAAATTTACCCATGTCCCAGAAAATGACAATTTTTGAGACAATTCCACACTTTTTTTTTTTTATAAAAAAAAGTAAAAGTAACAAAAAATGCTTGGAGTAACTTTTTCTGCACAAAAAATCAAATGGAAAAAACCCCATCAAAATCAGATGACAAATAAAAAAGTTTTGAAAATTTGGGCGTGGCCAATTTTCACAACCTTGTAACTTAAAAACAGTTAAAGATAGTGCATGGCGGGAGGATTCCATTAGATAGTTTTTTTGACAAGAAACACAATGAAAAAAAAACCAAATCAAAACCGGATGTAAATTAAAAACTTACTGAAAAAAATATTAAAAAGCCCCTTTTGGCCCATCATAAGAAACGGGGGCGCTGGAATCCCCAAAATCAATCCCACACCTTATATCATACTAGGAATCAATGTATCAAAATATCAAAAGAATCGGTTCATCCCATCAAAAGATAAGTTGCCGAAACCTTTGTGTCCACAGACAGAAGACGCTAAACGCCGACAACAACATCCCCATAAGATAATACGACCACAAATTTTTTGCATTCATATAAAAAAAGAATGTAGGGTTTAATCTTAATTAGACTGTGACAGGGGTAGAACTAAAGGCAGAGGCATAAAAAAAATCCAGTTTTGTAACAAATGTTTAAATTTTACTCTGAATAATATACATATATTTACAAATGTACATCATAAATTCTCTTTTTGCAAGTTAAATGAATATCAATGAAGATTTGACAAAGCTATTTAATTTTAAAATTCTTAACCTTAGGTTTAACTAACACCCCAGAGCAAAAAGTTCAATTATCTAGCAAATTTGAAAAACAAAGGTGCTTTGCAAGCCCAGCATGATACAACCGCAGCACGTTGAAATGTGAATGGTGAACAAAAGACCCGTTGGGTAAGTGTGGACACAGTATTTTGTTGGACACAATAATGTGCTGGGCACAGTAATGTGTTGGACACAGTATAGAGCCACAGGTACTCATGGACAGGATACCTTATGGTGCTCATATGACCCCCTCCTTTTTTTACAAAAATTTTGATTTTTTTTTTCCATTTTTTGCGTCAAACATATCCCAATATTACCATCAATCATAAGTTTCTATCCAACAGGGGTTACTATACATGTATAACGCTTTATACATATAAAGTAACCCCTGTTGGATAGAAAGTCATGATCCTGTCCACAAGTACCTGTGTATAGAGCTGGACACAGTAAAGTGCTGGACACAGTAAAATGCTGAACACAGTGATATGACTGGATAAAAGATAGTCAGGCAATAGACCAGAATATTTTTCCCTTGGTTGGCTTTGGGCAATAGAACACTTGAGCTGTTCCCAGTACCTTGAGAAAAATATTGTGGTCTATTGCCTGACTACACATTAAATAACTGTATAATATTCCCAGTTGTGAAAGCAGTTTCAGACTAGATTTGAATATGAAATTTTATTGGATCCTACTAAATCCTTATTGGATGCAATTCTGAGAGAGACCAACCTAGGAATCTTTCAACCAAAAATTGGTTCCAATTAGGAAAGTAGTTATAGACTTATAAATTTATTCATGAATTTCCCCTGAGGGTCCTATGGTAAACTAAGGTGACATCATTACTCTGCTGGTTAAGTCATCACACACAATCATCAAATGAAGCCACCTAAGAACCAAAAAATTAAGGAATTTGCCATTGGGTCTATGTTAATTCAAGTTCCACTGTGGCGGCCATCTTGGTTGGAGGTTTGGAATGGTGAACACATTTTTCAGAGAAGACCATCCAAGGATCATTTCAGTAAAGTTTCATTAAGAGCAGCATAGTTGTTTCAGATGAAAAGATTTTTTTCAATTCAACCCCCCCCCCCCCTTTTTTTCTATTTTTAGCCTGGCGGCCATTTTGTTCGGAGGAAGGGGTCATCAGACATAATTTTAGTAAATTACCATCCAATGACCATCTTGGCCAAGTTTGATCAAGATTCACTCAATACTTTCAGAGGAGAAGATTTTTAAATGTCATCCTACGCTTTTTTCTATTTTTATCCTGGTGGCCATTTTATTAAGAGGACCACCCAAGGACCATCCCACCAAAGTTTGGTCAAAATTGGCTGAGCAGTTTCAGAGTTGAAGATTTTTTTGTAATTGTGAAAGGACGACGGAAGCCAAATGATGAGAAAAGCTCACTGGCCTAATAAGCCAGGTGAGCTAAAAACCCCATCAAAATGGGACGAAAATAAAACTTTCTGATCTCCTGCAAAATCACATTTTTTAACCCTTTGACCCTGTTTATACAAAAATCTGAAAAAGCTACAAAAACGGTAAAAGATAGAGAAAATCTGTTGACATACAACTGAAAGCTCTCATAGAGAGGAATTAAAGGCAAAACACCCCATCAAAATCGGATGAAAAATAAAAATTTCACATCTCCTTCAAAATCACATTTTTTAAACCCTTTGACCCCTTTTATACAAAAAACTGTACAATTTACAAAAAAATGCTTGGAGTAACTTTTATTGCATTTTTTATGAGGAATCATCTGCAAAAAACCCCATCAAAATCCGATGAGAACTAAAAAAGTTTCAAAAATTAGGACCCCTCATATCTCAATAACAGTAAGAGATAGGTCATGACGCTTGTGGCCTATAATGTTGGATTTTTCATGGGGAATACAAAGAAAAAAACCCCATCAAAATTGGACAAGAAATAGAGAACTTGCATTCAAATAAGAGAAAAACCCCTTATGGCCCCTCCCTAAAAACGGGTGGGGCTAGATCCCCCAAAATCAATACCAACCTTTATTTCCAACCAATTATCAATGTCCCAAAATATTAAAAGGATTGGTTAACTATAACAAAAGTTATCGTGCGGAAACCAACCTGTCTACAGACGCCAACGACGCCGACGACGACAGCATCATACCATAATACGACCGCAAATTTTTGCGGTCGTATAAAAATATGACTGTTAAGAGTTGTTTCCACTTTCCAATTCTCTTCAAATTACCTCCCTTGATTTAAAACTATGGCTATTAGCTATATAAATCCAATGGGAGTACCACTAATTCTTTTGTATTTTGATCCAATAAACAACTTCACCTGACTCTGGGCTGACCAGTCTTTGCTCTTACTCCTAACTGCTGCATGCCTAGCGGAGAAACAGCAAATACATGTACCAATTTTAATGTCTTTGGTATGAACTGGTGGGAATCTTACCCACACTCAGGGCGAGCACGCTAACCATTACAACACTGAGGTGGTCATGACACAATTGGAAATGGATCAATGACAGATATCTTATACATGTATATAAGATAGCTACTCTTTATAATAAACAGTTCAGAACGAGTGTTACTGTGAGGATAAATAGAGAATCACCCTTTGAAAAAAAGGATATCCTGTCCACGTGTACCTGAGATCATAACATGTCTCTTTCCAAATAAATACAGATTAAAACATGGCCTTTTCCATATCAGCCAAGTTATCATCCTGAGACCTCCATATTAGACTGAGACACCAGTTGAGGGCTTATATGGATTAAGGGAGAACATCTGGTCTGATGTGGTAAAGGCCATGTTTTTACTGTTTATTTTATACTTTCAGTATTATTACAGCCGAAAAAGATGTTGTAGGTTACAATCTATATTATGTTTATAAGAAAACAGCATGAACCAAGAGTTTCCAAAATTTGTAAATCCAAATATTTTGCATTTTTTAACATAACATAGTGTTAAAATCAGACAAATAAGATATATGGATTTTAAGGAAACATTTGATATTCGATTTATTTTGCTCACATAAAATTTATGTTAGGTCAGGAATAATTATAAAACCTTATGACAATAATGCAATCTATTGAAAGGGCATGTAATGTAGTCATATTAGCAACGTGGACCAAATTGTGCACAGCACATGCGATGCTCTTGTTAAAGGACACGAAACTCACTTGATAAAGGGTTATCAGCGGCAGCCTGGATGGGCTACAATCGGCCTTGCATTTCCAGCTATACTGCATATGCAAAAATTCATCATATTTATAAAAAGGATGTAATAAACCCTGAAATTTCCCTTGGGCTAAAGGCCCTGGGCCGATATGTGGGTCTTGGGATACCTGGGTTGATGTGGAATAAAGGGGAATGAAATAATTATAGATTATTACAGTTTACTTTCCATATCAACCAGGTATCATTCTGAGACCCTCATATCGACCCAGGGCGCTTTTGCCCGAGGGATGATACCATGCATGCATATAGGGTTGATTTGGAAAGTGACAGCTTATGATCAATATAAGAATTCTATTTCACATAATTTGAGAAATAAATACATTATATTAATAGAAACTGTACATATAAATAGCCTGTCAGTGCAGCTGAAAATGGAATAAACATGACGTCAAAATTTTCTCCTGTAGGTGGTAAGGGCCGATATGGATTTACAATGTAAAATCCATATTGGACCTGAGGGCCCATATTGGTTTACAGTGAAAAATTCATATTGGTGCTCGTATCAGCCCTGAAGGCATAATTATCAGAGCTCAATTTTTACCATATTTATGATATTAGAGGAATCTTTTTAGTGATAATCTATAAACTACAAATATTAGAAACTATTTTCAGCTTCTGGTGGCATGGCACTTTCATTATACCTTTTTTTCAAGGCTTATGAGAAGTCTCATGTGCCTATAACTGATACGTTTATACATCAGTCTTGTGGTATATACATTTTAACGAAAACTTTTTTTACCGAATCTGCAGGACATTCTTTTAACTGCTCCATCTTTCAATCAACCGACTAAAGGCAGGATTTTGGTTTGTTAGACTTGATGGATGGATGATTTTGTTTCGTTCGAAGTAATGAATTCCAAAGATATAATATACAAATAAATGTATTATATGTCTTGATAATGCTTATATAAATAAACCACCGTAAATATACTACATGCGGCAAATCTTTATCTTTCTTCCGAATATGTTCTTTCCTTTATTCATGTGTCAAAACACGTGCTTCCGGTAAAATGTAAACAAAAACAAAGAGTAATAGATATGACACTGCAGGACATCAACGAGTGTTTAGCCGTGTTTTCTGGTAAAACGAATCAGACAAACAAGTTGTCATTAGCAGAAGAGCTAGTAAGTTATATTAAGAAGGACATTGAATTACACCGCAGGTCCATAAGTCCATAAAAGACGGGGATAATGGAGGTGTCCACGAAAAAAAAGATTTTGCCAATCACAACTTACGAGAAATTGACCACTTTCCAATTCCCTCAGAGTTACTTCCCTTGATTTAAAACTATGGCTATCAGCTATATTATAGATCCTATGGGAGTACCACTAATCCTTTTGTTTATTACCCCAAACAGACAACTTCACCTGTGCATCTGTTTTAGAAAATAACTTCCTGAGGGTAATTTCACTTCCTGTCACTAATTGGTATGATTTAATTAGGTCTACAGGTAAAAATTTTGATAATTAAAGAAAATTCCCATATATACTGTAATGTTAGCATAGCCATAGTCCTTTTGAGGCTTTTCGAAAACATATACCGGAAGTCTGAGTTTGGTTTAAAAATAAGATTTTTTAAGAGTTGCTCCCCTTTGTGGGTAGTCCATCACATCGACGTAACAATGAGCAAGGAGAAAAACCAGACTTTCCCCTGTACTTTATCTTAAAGCATTTGATTTCTACGACTGCCAGAAGTAGTTAAGGTATTTACGCTCCACA
>JAULBM010055588.1:0-10425 GCA_032357055.1 Geukensia granosissima
AAGTTAAAATTCTACGGTCACTTGGTGGGTGGCTGTCTCATGGACAATCATGCCACATCTCCTATTTTTATATTAGTCTCACGATTGCAGATAAATCGATAAATGCACTTTTAATCCTATGACATTCACTACTTCCCTATATTACATGTAATATCGTGACTAGGTGAGATAATATAATGATACAAAATAAATCATAAAAATGATTTTCATAAAACGGTTAATATGGAAGAACAATATTTTCTGGAACTCAAACATCCACATTCCTATTTCGGCATATTCTATACACGTGTAATGCATATTTTCTAGTAAGTTTGAAATAGAAGATATCAGATTTAAAAGCCTAGATATCCTTAACGGGATATGTGTAAAGTGTTAGTACTTAATTTTCAGAAATGGAAAAGAAAGCCTAACTTTTTGACAGGTAATGCCGGTAGATTTCAATTGATGCCAAATTCAAAGGTGTTTTTTCACCTTTATACTATCAGGATTATCTTCAAATATTCATTCCAAAATACTGAAATCTGAATAGATCTGATGGATGTATCAAATTAGACATGATATATAAATCCTCTCCCAAAATATTTCGTGACAGACCATTACACAATGATATTATGCTGTACTATTCGGGAGATCAATTTAGGGTGAACTTCATATATGTAATCTTACATAGGTCGTAGATTAAGTATATGTCAGTTTACGTCTCCATTAGGCGTAGTGGACCATTTATTGGTTTAAACAATATTTTTTTGCGTAGATTGACACTGCCCAGTTTTGAAACTGATTTTTACATTAAACATTTCATTCAGTGGTGTATGTGATACAGAGAATGATATCCATCCGTTAAAGCAGACACAACTCCTGTTTTTCCAAAGCTGATCATGAAGTTCTTTCTTCTGTTCTTCTTAAATAGCAAGAACAAGGAATATATGCCAGAACGACACGACCCACTTTGTCTAATAAAAAAATTTCGACTTGTTGTTTTTGTTAACCCTTGCGATTTTGCGCCGAGGATTTTGAATTTCTTCATACATATGTAGGTGTTCTGCTCCTGGCCCACAACTGTCCCCGAGAAAAAACGCCACTGGACATCTTACAAAGTTGTTCCTTTTGTATTTGCAAATCCCAAGCCCAAAGAATAATTCGGTAATTTTAAAGTTTTTGTTGGTGCAAAATAGGACATCAGGGTCCCAGGCCTAGGGGCAACACTTGTAAAGGCGTGTTTCTTATCTTGACCGCAAAAGTTAAAAAAAAATAAGAGTGTTGCTTTAAATAGCCTATAAGTAGAGCTTTGAATGTCCTAGGCATTCTGTTGCGCGTTGTTTGTTTTGTCTCTTTGAATTATGCAATTTTGATCTCTCACATGGGTATTCTACACTAGACTTGCAAAAGTTGTGTTTTAGTGTTCTTTTGCAGCGATGTAAACATTTTGCTAAGTTTTTACAAAATTGTTGAACTAATAAGTTATGTCTCGTGTTTTTCTATATATGCTGAATATGAATATGTATACCCTCTCATCAGCAGCATTAGAATCTAAAGATAGGAAGTCCGAGATCCACACATTGTAAACGTGGAACGAGATTCCAAACAAATAGTAATTAAGCCAAACCAAGAGACAGGGACAATTACCAGGTTACCTTTCCGTATTTTCAGTTACATCAAATTTCTGTTAAACTTTCATGTTAGACAAGCATGACAACTGGGCTTACATTAGTGAATACGTTCAGTTATTTCATTTTTAATGAACCAGGAAATATTTAAATCACCGTTAATTTTAGATACCATTGTAAATTTTCATTGCTTGTTTTGTTTTTATTTACATTTTCGATACACACATGCATTAAATGAAAGGGGGTTTTCGCTTTGGTGTAGATACATCTATTTATATCACATGTAAACAAACAAAAACAATCTGGATTTCTATTGGTACATTAAAATCAATCGAGGTGTACGCTCTAAGGAAGTAGTAAAGATCCTCTTAGCAACCACGTGATAACACTTCCTAATTCACAATATTGCGGAAAATTTAAACCAATGAATGAAAATGTTTGACTTTTATAAAATGATCTTAATCTTGTCAAAGTTTCTGGTGAGGCATGTTCAGCAATATGCACAGGTTAGCACTTTATAATGTTAACTCTTAATGTTCTTTTTTTACATTTCTAAATACTAATCAATTTATTTTGAAACGTAAGATTTCTTAAATTGTGAAATGAAAGATGATAAAGCACTAGTACCGCGCATGGCATATGATTTTACAGTATCGACAAACGTATAGATTGACAAGGTAGGGTGGGGTAGATGTCCGCAAAAACAGTTAAACCCTAGTATCACATTCTTTTTCTGTACTAGTTCGGGTTATCTTGCCCATGTGATGTGTACAAATGATGTTTCATGTGTCTCTGATTGTGTACATGTCTCTTTGTGTTCTTGTTTATGATGTTATCACATGTATCGCTCTGTGAACATGTGAACGTTTCTTGTTTTTATTTATTATTTTTTTTTTTGGATTTCGGTCAGGGTCACCAACTCTTCACGATATTACACCCTGAGCCAAAACCTTGGCTAGCTAAGATGTTTTTTGGGTGGTTTATTTCATGGACTTTTTACGAGTGCTGTTATCATATGATCCTATTAATCTGGACCCTTTCTGAATTGGTCAAAACTGTCAGATCGTTAATTCAGCAATAAAGAAGCACTACCTTAATTGACTGATAAAAGAGCTTGGCATCAACGACACATCTGGTAACCCAACATATACACATACTACACTTTCTAAAGAAGAAATCCACGTTTACCAAACGACGGTCCTGTCTTCATTTGGTATTGACAGCAATGAAGACCAGTCGCATCTGGCTTCTTTATTCTGGATACCAAAACTACACAAGTGTCCATATAAAGAAAGATATATAACGGTTCATCCAGGTGCTCCACCAAACCTCTTTCTAAAATACTTACAACTATACTGCGACAGTCAAGGAAGGCCTCCAAAAGTACTGTGATTATGCGAACTCCTTAAACGGTGTTAATCAAATGTGGATATTAAAAAATTCGAAAGATCGCAGTTGATTCGATACTCTTGTGCCTGTTCCAAGTACACAAATCTATGAGAATTTTCTGAAGAGAGCATTGCTGTTGTCGCATAAATTAATACAAGAATACATCAGATCAAGGTTGAAGTCGTCTCTCCTAAAATTCTAAGGTCGCAATCATGAATTGGTTGAACCATATGGTATTCGATATCTCAAGTTATGGACCTGTTTCCTGTAATATAGCCTTCTATCAAAAAAATCCTGATAGAAAGCACAAGCCCCGGAGTAGGTATCATCTTAAAAATATACACTCCGTACGAGGTGCGGTTGGAATGTTGCTAGACATGAACAGAAAGTTTACAAATCGGAAAATCAAAAGTCATCCCTCTGTTCGTAAAGTTTTGTTCTTAACCCACCCTTACTGTCAATTTCTAGGTGTAAGTGTAGGTAAGAAGCAGACCTTTCCTGTTTCGGTAGTATCTTTGATTTAAAGTTCAATCGGATAGATGCGGACAACATATTCACCGAATTAAGAGGTATTCAGTGAAAGTACATCATCTATATAGCGGAACGTGAAACCAAAAAGATTGAGCCAACGTTTTCTCTTATCGCTGCAGATCGCTTTGGAAGTCAGCGGCATACGAAGGCGTTATAATATTTATTTATGTGTGGTCAAATATATTTGTAGTAAAAGTCTGCGTGTTAGAGTTATTTTTTTTGTCAGTTAAAGTCTTAACTTTGAAAAAGAAATGGTATAAAATGAAGAAGCAAAGCGATAATAAGGTTTGGAATTTTTCGAGTTTTTATGAAAGTTTAAATGTTGATTTATTTCTGTCTCAGTCATGGCATATTTACACTTGCATATTTTTTAGCTTGTATACTATAGGCATTCTAACAGCCATTGGAATAACCATTGCTGAAATATGTTTACCAGACAACAACAAGTATTATCACCCGCAGTTAGGAATGTGTTACACATGTGACACGTGTATACGTGGATATGGCAAGGATACAGTTAAGGTATACTGAATATGACTCATTTTGTGAGTCTGTTGTAAAATAAATAATGAAAAGTTCACAAACAAACTTGAAACAAAAAAGTCAAACGAAAAGAACCGAAACAAGGACTACACGAACTCTTTTACGACAAAGGCTTAAGTCATTGGACTAAAAGTATAACTATACCCTGTGACGCTCGTGGTCTTCATTGTTTAATTCAGAATTGGGTCATATCATAAGAGGCAATCCATAATTGTATATTACAGTTTGCAGTCTGCAACCAGCTGGGACCCTACAGATCAACCAATTCGTGAAGCAGCCTCCTTCTTTTTTATTTGCTTAGAGCAGTTTTACATTTGTTAGGGTTTCAGTTGAAATAAGTATACCATATTCCTTAATAAAAGTGCAGATTTCATTCCGTGGAAAACTTAACTTTTAAAATTCTCAAATATCATGGAAAATAAATCATCCTTTAAGGTTCACATAATGCAATAAAATTGTGTCAAACACAAGGAAATTCAAAGTTCAATGACTGAAAATATTGCGTGCTGAATATCTGACGTCAATAAAATTGAGTCAAAACATAGTGATCTTTTAGAATGAGATGACAAGGTCTTGTCACGCATGATTCAATGTTAAAAAATAACTAATCGGCATTAACCATTTTGGATGGTTTTGTGAAAAAGTTAGCTTTGCAGAAACACAAATCCCACGGGCCGTCCTTCAAAACAAATGGTCGTATGATTGCTAAAATAATGAATAGTGATTAAATTCTATTAACCAGTCGGTAGTCTTACACCATTGTCTATTGGACAAGTATATTCTTCTGGTGCAAAAAAATGGACATTACAAAATTTTAATTTTAACGAAAAAATCTAAACAACTACTTGCAATTGGAGTTTTGTAAAAAAACAACACAAAATTTAAAACGAGCTTTTCCTGACAGTTTTCTTGTAGCGTGTGTACTTGTTTACAAAATATTTAGATGTTTAATTTTTCTGACTGAAATGGTCCTACATGTACTTTAAATTCCATGTGCATAGTTAAAGGTACAATAATTGCTAAAACAACCAAATAAAAAAGAGAGAATTTCTTAGGTCAAATCCTTTGCGAACTTGATTTTCATTGCAAGAATTGATAATTGATCAAATGCCTTACGTTGCCACAAAAGTAAAAAAAGTAAATAATAAAAACTTTCAGTTTATCCATTCTTTTTAAAACGTAGGGAAATATATAAGTAAATATAAGACACCTAAACGATTCGTTAAAAATCTATTTATTTTTCTTAATGCAATTAAAATTATTTATTAAAACCTGTCCTACATGTAGGTCAACGAAAAAATCCGATGGAATGAAAGTCATGGAGCACTTAGTTGCACCCCCTGTGTACCATGTCCTGACGGATATTTCAGTGATATCAGAGCATATAAGTGCAAGCCCTGCAAAAGTTGTCGCCAACAAAATCGTTACGAATTATCAGTATGTACCAAAAAGAAGGATGCTGTTTGTGGTGATACAATTATGTAAGTAATCTTATTACTCCCGCTAAGGCATTTTCTCACAACAGTAGCTTTCTCAACAGTTTTATAAGGGATTCGAAGATACCAAAGGGCCAGACAGAATATCATTTTTATAATATAATTCTTTATTAATAATAAAAATGATAACCATCAATCCAAGTCACTCTTCACTGTGTTGTTAACTGCCGATCATATCACGTGGATACACAAAATAATCTTCTGTTAAGAAAATGAAAAAAATATATTGAGTAAATGTCAGAGGGACTGCACGCAAACCACAAGAAAAACAGATTGAATTAACAAATCTATACTCTATGTCAGAGTTTGCTGGGGTGAGTAAAAAGGTTGTAAAAGAAAAACTGTCTACCGTATTCTTATAAAAAGGTGTCTATTTTGTAGATTGAAAAAAGTGCAAGTAACTTGCAATAATACTTTTTAGCAATCGCGATGTGTTTTGAGCTGCGCCGAGTTTTTAATTCTCTACGGGGATTTTTACATTATAAAATTAGCCATTTGTTTGCCAGAAGTGGTCAATTCCACGCGATAGCGCGAGACAAGGAGTATGCATTGTCAACGCTGCGTAATAATTAACTCCTTCCCCTTGTGGATAAGTTTGTTAAACGGATCGGTGAGATTAAAGGGATCTTTTTTTAAATTTGTAAGCTTTATATGCAGTGTTTCCATAGAATGAAGGATATGATATTCCTTGTCGTATCAAAACTCTACATTTGCAGCCATATTTTTGTATTGTTTTAAATTTTGTAAACGTCTTGCAAAGCTTGTGATTTCTGTATCCATGCTGCAAAAGTTTAAAATTGAGATAATTAAAGTCAGAATCTTTGGTGCGAACACGGGCAAATCGAACCGGTTGTGAAATATTAACCCCATTTGATGGAGCTTAAGTCACGTCCCCATGAAAAAAGGGAAAGTTTACTTCATGTATATGAAAAGAAAAATCGGCCCTTTTATCATAAACTTTAGTGTTTAATCAACATCCTGTTTTGAATGGTCTTTTACTGAACTTTTGTCATAAACTATGATTCAAATTAATATAAAAATAAATCTGAAATTAAATGAGCGTAGTTTGTGCCCATTGGTATACCAACTCGATAGACTGTGTGGTCATAGATATCATCAAGAAGAAATTTGACAGATGCTTTCATGTCAGATGATGTCCGTGTATCTGTTGTAAGATTTTTCTCTAAAAGGAATTATACTTATTACAGCATATGTTAGGCCACCAAAGTAATGCCACCAAACAAGCAGACAATTTGAATGACCAGTTAACTAGATATTAAAACTTTTCCTTAATAAGCTTTTGTGGTAAAATGGTAGAAAACGTATTGCAGAAAATGAAAATTGGATAGAGTAGTGATGTTTTCTTTTCCCGTAATAAGAGCGCGTTATTTAGAGAGTTGTTTGTAACATTTGAGCTAGGAATGCAATGGTACATAAGACTGCATTCAATAATTCGATCTGGATCCTTTTTGTTTGTTTTGTTTGGGGTTTAACGCCACTTTCAACAATATTTCAGTCATATCACGGAGGTCAGTTTTACTGGTGGAGGAAGCCGGAGTACCCGGAGAGAACCACCGACCTTGGGCAGGTAACTGACAAACCTTATCACGTGCGATGCGAGTTAAACGCAACCTGTTTTTGTACGTTACAAACCCAGGCTCGAACTCACGCCGTATTGGTGACAGGTTACAGTGATCTGTACAGGTAAGTTTAAATCAACTACCTAGACCACTCGGCCACCCAGGCCCCGAAATGCAATTTGAAAAAAGATGAAATAATAAATCATCTCACTAAGTAACCAAAATAATGAAATCTGTTTCTCATCTAATCAAAGCTTTTTTAAATAATGTTAAAAGCATTCCTGAAAATAAGAAGATCAAACAAAACAATGGCATTGCCAACTGATGCTTCTTATAACCCACACTCTTACTGACAGAAAACTGAAATAAATCCATGTATAGTTTTGACGTATAAAAATAATCCAATCTTTTATCTATTGTTACCTGGAAAGGTCCAGGTGCCATTGCAATCTCATTTGCTTGTCATAGTCATTTGTAAAATTTTAAAATTATCATCTTCATCTCTAAAACCACTGGGTCATTTGGTATCAAACTAGGCAAGAATGTTTACCAGAGGCAGATAATGCATTCTCTTGACCCTTCTTTTACCACCTGCTGTCAAAATCTGCTTAGCTTTTTTAACCTTCTTTTGTGTAAATAAGCAATTGAGATCCTGTATCAAAATTGTAATTATGACAGTGACAATGAAGACTAGACTTAGTAAAACATAAGCCCCAATGGAAAATGTATTAAACTTGAGGTTGCCGAAGGAGCCTGTAAAAAGAGACTCCTTACTGATCCTTGTCGAGAAGGAATGTTGAACTTAAACTTTGGTAGAGGAAAACTCACCTAGTAGTTTCACATAAAGTGAATTTCCCTTAGAATCCTATTTTACAACAAGTTTGGCTGTGGTAGCCAAATTAGTTGGCAGGCAGGGATGCAGAACATAATTTAAGAAAATTCAGCAGGCATAAAGAGCAAAGGTAAATAAACAAATGATGTTATTTACACTTACCTCCCCTTGGTTTATATTTTCCTTTGCCACCAGGACCATTTGGTGGTTATTATAAGGAAATGTAATTTCTGCATTAGGTATACAACTGTGGTTACCTATAAATTAAATAAACATCAGACAGTAAAACTATCCTGGGTGAAATTAATGAAAATTGTCAATAAACTACCTGGAACATTTCATCATTCATCAATATTTTTCTGGGTTCAACAATTGAAAAGTCTGCATCACTTGTATACTTACAAATGTGTAATGAAAGTATTTTTTATAGTATTCATATCTATTGAACCTCTGTATTCTGACATCCTGTTTAATTTGACATAATTTGTGTTCCCAATGTGTGTCTTTATTTTACATGTAATCTACAGCTAGTGATTAGACTGGTTTCACTGTACATAATTTTTGGTTCCAATGTATTTCTGATTTAGACTGGTTTCACTATACAAAACATCATGTGTGGTCCAAATATGTGTCTCATTTGATTGGTTTCACTGTACATGGCATAATGTGTGGTTCCAATTTATAATGGACTGGTTCACTGTACATGAAATAATGAGTCGTCCCAATGTATAATTAGATTGGTTCCACTATGTATGTTATAATTTAAAGCCCCAAAGTGTGTCTGATTAGACTGGTTTCACTGTACATGCCATAATTTGTGTCTCCTAATGTATATATCCAATGAGACTGGTTACTGTACATATCATAATTTGTGGTCACAATGTGTGTCTGCTTAGTAATATAAAAATAGGAGATGTGGCATTATTGTCCATGAGACAGCCAACCACCAAATGACAGTAGAATTTAAACTTCTACAGGTCCATGGACTAGACTGGTTTCAATGCACATGTCATAATTTGTAGTTCCAATGTATAATTAGACTGGTTTCACTGTACATGAAACGATTTGAGGTCATATTGTGTGTCCGGTTAGACTGGTTTCAATATACATGACAAAATGAGTGGTTCCAAAGTCTGATTAGACTGTTATTACTGTGCATGACATAATATGTGTCTGATTAGACTGTTTTCACTGTGCATGACATAATATGTAGTCCCAATATGTGTCTGAAAATTGGTTTCACTGTACATCATAGTCCTAATGTGTGTCTTTTAAGACTGGATTCAATATACATATCATAATTTGAAGTCCTAATGTGTCTGATGAGACTGGTATCATTGTACATATCATCAGCTGTGAAATTAAGTTTATCTGATTAGACTGGTTCCACTGAAGAGAGCGGTGCCCATTTTTGCTGGGTATCATTTTCGCAACTTTCATAGATTTGGCTGGAAAATGAACATGTGGTCCTACTTACAGAACATTAACTATTTTGAATAGATATGTCAAATATTATGCATAGTCATCATGATATACCTTTATATTTGATGGTTATACAAACCCTTTCTGTTCAAAATAAGTAGTTTTCCTTATTATTTACCAAAAAGAAATCACAATGCTTATTTGATTAGATTAGTATCAATGTACCTGTTTCCAACAACCAGAAACTTTAAAACTACATAGATCCTAAATTCAATTAGAAAAGCTGTGTAATAATAACCAAATGACATCACCCACTGGGAGAATGTTGAACCTTTGTTGGTCTATAATTAGTCAATAGTTAAATAATATACTGGCATATCATTACAATCCACCAGTCCATATACATGCACAAACAGTGTACTTGTTATTATGTAAATGATTTATAATCTTTAATACTTACATGAACTCTGTAACAGATATAAACCAGACCCTTCACAGTCTAAGAATGTTCCTGACACTAAAATGAAATCAAGCAAAATGATTGATCCTTGTTAACATTTTGTATATTATCTACATAAAATTTAATTATCCATTACCATAAATACTCACATGAAAGTCGATCCCAGTGTAAGTCGGGGGGTAGTTTTCAGCTTGAGAACAGAGGTTTTTATGATTGACCCGCTTATAAGTCGGTAAGGAATTGGCCACTCGAAGTCTTGGCTTGGAAAGAAAGGAACCCTCAAGAAAGAGAAATACTCACATTATTAGAGATAATAAATGATAAAACCTGATTTTAGAGATAATAAATGATAAAACCTGATTTTAGAGATAATAAATGATCAAGCCTTATTTTTAGTTTTATTATTATCATGTGTGTTTATTCGTGTTTGAAATTCCCATGAAATCGTGAAGATGTATTTGTTTGTGTTGTCTCCCTTTGTCTACCAAAAATAAATTGATTGATTGAATGGTGCTTAACGTCCAGTGGCAAATATTTCATGCATATTCAGGACGAGAGCATATTA
>JAULBM010055599.1:0-10425 GCA_032357055.1 Geukensia granosissima
TTATGAAGGTAAGAAATTGACATTCAAATGATGATATAATATGTGCATTCAAGTGTTTTGTGAATGTCACCTGCTTAGCATGATACCAAGCATTTCATACACTGTTTCATACATTGTTGAATCATAGCCTTAAAATAGCAACCTGGTTCTTAGTCACAAACTGTTGAATTTGCTTGATCTTGTCATTTTGTTATAATTTGATTTGAAATGAGAGCACTGTTGCAAATTTGGTCAAAATGTTTGCTTTAATTTTGTTAATGATACATGTACCTACCAAAGGATATGACAGTAACATCACTTAGTCAATATCCTGTTGAGGTCATGACCTCTGTTAAAGGTTCACCCTGTGACCTTTAAGAGTCAACAAAACATGCACCATAAGGTGAATTTTAACAAGCAGATCATATTCTTGGCTTGCGCTGTTGTGAAATAAACCTTTGGATACTACCTGTAACATCAGCAAGTTTTGGAATTTTTTTTCAATTGTCTGTAATAATTTTATGTTTCCCGAGTTAAATAAGATAACAAACTTAACCTAGGGATGTTTGAGGTTTAGGGGTAGTATTAAGCAACAACTTTAAAAATTTTGTAAAAATAAGGTTTCTGGACGATAACTCCAAACGTTTACATCAGATTTAAATGAAACTTTGAGATATTGTTACCTTTCAAGCAAGTGAGAACCCTATATATTTTGGAGAAATTATGATCATGGTCAAGGTCATAGTTGCAAAATATCTTTGAAAATTTTGTACAAGGCCTTTGAAATTTATTTCTAGTTCATTGGATTTTTAGTGGAAAAATAGGCGTTTAGGTAAAGGTTGGTATTGATTTTCCGTGATGTCCTCACCCATTTTTGGGGGAGGGAGTAAAAGTTGGTTATGAGAAATTTTATTTTTCATCTAAATTTGATGGGTTATTTTTGCATTTGATTCCTCTCATTGAAAGCTTTCAGTTGAATGTCAATGGATTTTCTCTTCCAATGTCGAGCTAAATGGGTCCAAATGGTGGGGGATTTCAATTTCAGATAATATGGAAAAAATTTATTTTCATTTGATTTTGTTGTCATTTTTGAATGATTCCTCATGAAAGATGGAACAAAATTTACACCATGTACATTATTGTGTCTAACTAATTACTTTGTGAGCCAAAGTACTGTGTCAATTTGCATTTGTTTACTTTTTAAATGTTTCCTGGGGTATCATGCTGTGATTATGCAGCACCTCAGTTTGATACATATACATCCCAAAGAAAGTAGGGTAATTATGCTTCAGGGTTCCCATCCTATAACAAACATTTGTTGAGCTATTGCCCCCAAAATTTTATTGATGCAGGTAAGTTATAATTCAGCAATAAATTACTGAGTATTCAGATAATACAATTTTCTACATATAAGCAATAGGTAGATGTTATAATGTGTTAATTAAATTGATTACATGCAATGTGTCAATTTTTGAATATGTTCAAGCTAATTGTTTTTTAAATTAAATTTGTCAGTTGTGATTGACTTTGAATTAATATAAAATAAAGAATAAAATTATTTGATATTTGTTTGTTTGGGAGTTGTTAAGTACAAATTTAACATGGAGACCCCTGTTTAATACCATTTGCTCTTTTCATTTCTCTGGATTTACAAGAGTTGTCTCCCATATGGGACAGTATAACAACATAGTTGTAATGGTGTAATTTAGGTTTTTATTTTTTTTAATTTTATTTTATCTAAAATTAATAAGAAAAATCAATCCTTTTGTTAGATTGTTTTATCAATGTGCATCACACTCATTTTTCTCTCTATGCAAACATTGTGGATTATGAAGAAAATAGATTATTTAAGGTTTTCTCTCTTTATATTCCTGATTTTCATAATTAGGGATGCATCTGTAATTTGTTTGTTTTTGTAAGAGTTATCTCCCATGTGGGATGGTGTCTAAATATAGCTGTAACATAAGAAAGCCTTAAATGTTGCTATTTTTTGCAAAATCCTTCATTTTTACCCCCCCCCCAAAAAAAAAAAAAAAAATCAGTCTGATTTACATTGATAAAATAAACAAAAACATTGAATTTTTCATTAAATCTGTAGCTGAAATAAAATATTAAAAAATAAAAACCTAATATACTGTCCCATATTGGAGACAATTTTTACAAAATCCAGAGATACAAAAAGACAGAATTTAGATACGGTTTCAGTTGGGAGAAATCTCTACAAAAACATACAAATTACGGATGCATCACAGGTAACGAAAATCAGGAATTGATCTTTAATATGTTTGGATAAAGAGTCAGTGGTCATAAGTAGTCTTTGAAGGTCAGGTTTTGGATTTCAAGGTCAACAGTTTAGTGTTCAGTTTGATAGTCCTACACAAAATTAATACAGTTATTGTACCTGGTTTACTAGCATACATATCAGACATCTAATTTAGTCATATAAGGCTTGGAATTGTAACTGAAGAAATGACCAATAGAGAAATAATGGATTTTTTCACAATACAGTAAAACGTGTCTAAAAAATTGCAAGTCGAGTGACAAAAAAGTTTCTAGAGCTGAAGGCCAGGACCAATATATGACTAAGATTTCAGGCATTGGTGTAGAGGAGCATTTTTTGGGCAAATAGCCTGCTAGTTGTAATCAATGTTGTACTAGTAAAAAATATCTCATTTGTCAACCAATCAAAAACCAGCATTTTTGCATAAGGTAGGACTAACAGATTAAAGGGATATTCAGCTCAGCCTGTCCACACAGTCCATTGCACTGGTGTTTAAATGTGATAAAAAAATTGGTTACTCATTGATTGAAGAATTGATGGCTTAGCCTGTCAGGGTTATAGCATGGTAAATCATCTGTTACAAGACTGCTGAAATTACATCAGGAAGTGACTTATTGATTCATCTTCAACAGATTATCTTTTTCTTGTATCCATAATTAATTATACAGACCACTGGGGTTGGGAGAAGTCAAAGAACAGAATGAGTTTTGAGGTTTAAATAAGAATATTAAAAAAAAACAACAGGAAAAGAGGTTTTAGTCACTCTGTAATCACAAGTCTTGTACTCTTTAGCTGAATATTGACATCATAAATGTTCATACTTTATATTTTGTTGTCTGTTTTCTAACTGATTTCAAACAAGTTATAGTTGTCCTAGAACCATTTGATATACCCATTTAGGTTGTGAGCTTCTTAAATATAACTGTATTAGCCCCTAGTTTGATAGTAGGAAGAGTGTTGGGGTTATTTAGGTCAAGGCCGCATATACTAGGAAAGTACCTGGGGCAATACTCAAGGTCTTCGGATTTAAAGGTGTTTTATGTCAAGTATTCAGCTATCATCACACTGGGGGCCTGGGTGACCGAGTGGTCTAGGTAGTTGATTTAAACTTACCTGTACAGATCACTGTATCCTATCACCTATATGGTGTGAGTTCACGCCTGGGTTTGTACCATACAAAAACGGGTTGCGTTTAACTCGCATCGCACGTGATAAGGTTTGTCAGTTACCTGCCCAAGGTCGGTGGTTCTCTCCGGGTACTCTGGCTTCCTCCACCAGTAAAACTGACTGTCACAATATGACTGAAATATTGTTGAAAGTGGCATAAAACCCCAAACAAACAAACAAAACAATCTTTGATTAAAAAAGGCAAAACCATGACAGGAAGTTATAAAGAGGCAACTAACTCACCATGATTATCTTGGAAATAGTTCTATAGCAACAACTGACTTGAAAACAATTAGCAAGAACTGATCCATGCTAAAAATTATTCACTACAGATCAGAAAGAACTGATTAACAGCTAACATCCAAGATAAAACCTTGTCAAAAGTGACATTACTAAGACAAAAATATTGCTCCCAGGACAGAAGGACTGAGGGTTGATATGTGTTACAAAATTTTCTCTTATTTTTATGAAGTTTTCACACTTCCCAACAAGTGTGAGAAAAAATCGATAATCAATGGCTGATTTTCAGACCCCGCGTGCTTCGCATCACGAATTCAAAGACTTGTCACGATCTCATTTCTTACCCTGGAGGACTGAGCTTTCCGCAGACTCTTTCAGTTAGGTAGGAATTACTTTATTTTTTGGCTATTAAATATATATGAAAATGCCATAAAAATAAGTGGCATGTTTGGTTGTTTTGTACACGAGTTACGTCCCTTTTAACAAGGTCATGATAAAAGATGGTACAAGATCCCGCCTATAAAAGTCAACAACTTACAATGTAAGATTCTATATATTCACATCAAGGAAAACAATAAAGAGTGGCATTCCCAAGCCTTGCAATGTGAAATTTTGACCCACTGGCACTGACCTTTGACCCATGACCTTGAAAATCCACAGGGTTCTCAGTTTTCCAAAGGAATAAGTATAGATTTATTTTGTCATAATCAACTGAAAAATGTTAATGTTAGTGGTGTCACAAGGATGAGATGAGAGATCAATGGACAACAGACATATAGTGTAACATTATGCCAACAAATGTCATGTCAGTATCAAAAATAAACAATTTTATTGAAAAGTTGTCTTATTATTTAAGAACTCTACTTTACAAAACCCTTGATACACTGCCTAAGTCACTCCTGCATGAAATGCAGATCAAGGTAACCCAAATGCTGCTGGACAGTGCTGTACAATATATGAGGATTGTAGTTGTAAAATTTCCCAAAGGGATGATCTAAATATAGAAAAAATGTGACCATGGGACAGCAATGACATTGATTTGGGAAATGGGAATTCACCTTAAAATATCAAATTAATCCAACATACACTAGCTAGAAATCTTTGACAGAATTGAGAAATGTACAAACAAGTGTAAAACTCAATGTCCCCATCAACTCAAGGCAGGGGCATAAAAACATTTAAGATTCATTCAAGAGTAAAATGTGAAGCCAAAGGGACCAAATTTTACATTAAACAATAAGTAGCCAATCAATCTCCTGATTTTACATTAAACAATAAGTAGACAATCAGTCTCCTGATACCCGTATTAACTCCTTAACTATTTTTCTACATTGGCTATTAATTCTAACATTACAATTTTGTTGTTATTTTCCTGCCAATAGACTGTCTCAGTCTAGTTCAGTAGTTGGTGTTTTACTGCATAGTATCATGTAGGACCTCGTGATATTAGAATCTCTAGACAATAGTCAGACAGATAAACTTGTAGCTGAGATGTACATCCATACAACACGATATTTTCCTCATCCAATGTCTTTCTCAATTAACTGTCATGTAATTATCAAACTGACAATAATCAATTATCTGGATCAATCTAAGAGAAACTCACTTTGTCTTTAAATTTCTAAATTGGATAATAATAGGAGATCTTGTCTAACAAACATACTGACTAGTCAATGGATGCTTTTCATATAAAGTCCTTTGAAAAAAGTATTGGTAAATTTTTAAAATCCTACATAAATATATTAGTGTTTCTTTGAACATGTTTGCTAGCCAATGGTTATACTGGGGTCCCCTCTCTTCAGCTAGCTCAGGAGAAGGGGGATGTGAGCTTAACTCTTGGCTCGAAAAGATGTTTCTTCAATAAATCTCTAAAAACTTAATGACAAATAAAGGTAATAAACAAATTTCTCATGATTACAAAGTTAAATTGACTAATTAGCTGATAGCTTTATGTCTATGGCCACGATAAGTTTCTCACCTTTCAAAATGCAATAAAACCCGGAAAACATTGTAAATTGGTTGTTGTCATATCAAGAAATTAAAATAATAAGGTCAGATACAAGTAAAATTTGACTTAAAAATAAATTTTTGCACCTTGTGAGGATCAATTGATCACAGATGCAACATTCAACTCGACATTGGCCTCTTTCAATATTGCTTTACTTTATATGCTCCATAAAAGCTTACATCTATTATCTCTTCTTAGTGTTAAAATTATGTAGCACATACAGACTATATAATACCTACCAATCTAGTATTTATTACTGGAAATAGAATTGCAATAGGAGCCCCTGATAACATGTAAAGATGTGATCTAAAAACAGCTGTCACAAGCCGACTAGGAGGTGCAGCCAAACAAAATATCTGAAAATATAAAGTACATATCATTTTGATGTGTCCAGTATGGTTTTAAAAGAGACAGCAGGACAAGTATTACTCATGCATATGAACTTAAGCCTTAAATAGGAAAAATATTTATGATATAATATGATTTAAATTGTTTGTTAAAGGTATTTTTTTTATTTTACTTTGATTTATATATCTATTAAAGAGTTAGTCATAGTCAGTATGAAGTCTATACATGTATACTGGTAATAACATGTATACACTTGTCATTTAGATTGTCAAAAAGAAGTGGTATTCTGCCTAGAGTCTTATAAATTGAGATGTGGATGCAATCCTCAACATTTTCTCTTAATCCTGACCATATCTTTACTCATTCAAAAGAAAATTAAACTGGTGCATCTGGTATAAACTTTCTCTCCAACAATAAAATTAAGTTAAGCAGAAAAGGGAGGATTTCAACTGAATGCCAGTCTCCATGACATTTAACACATATCTTTCTTGTTTATATCCCTTGGTAATTTTTATTCTAAAATAGCTATTTCTTCTTAAGTAAATCCCAATATCCGATTTAGTCTTTTTTAGTATCATTAATGTTATCAGCATCACACAAGAATATCGAGATAGCTCAACCCACATTTGCAATAATAATTTAAATCATTTCTGCAATATCTACATCAATAAAAGGCCAATGAGAAATATTTTTTATTTATCTTTGAGGTCCTATTTGACACCAATATAATACAGAAGTGTGTTTCAGCAGAAGCAGACTTTTTTTTATTTAAATCAGAGCGATTAAAAGCTCATCACAAGCAGTGGGACTGAAACCCTTTTTAAAAACCTATTGGAGATGTTCTAAATATTGAACTTTAAGCAGTTATTTGGAGATGTTGAGCAGTCTACTTGTAACATTTACACCATACCATTCTGCATTGGAATTCAAAAAGAATCATAAGGCTATAATGGATCATAAATTTTAACATCAAAATATTATTCTATCTGTTATGTCATACACTTATGACCAATTTGAAAATTAACCCTCTTTTTGAAATTAATCTCTGGTCATTATCAAGTGCACCCATCTGCTGTTATAAAATTTCTAAGACAAAACTATTGACAAGAAAACTTTTGGGAAAATTTTTTTAGACTATATGTAAGTTATAAAAAAAATACCAAAATATCTGGACAGAAACATAATATTTGTTAATAGCATTTTATGTCAGCCTAAGTTGGGTTGTCATCTATTTACTACTGAAATTGGGTTTTTAATAGTCATTCTTGCAAATTTGCACCCTCTTTCTTTTCACATCCTTTAACTAGAACCCTGTTCAAGTCCCCCCATACATTCTGTCATCATTAAGATTATCTGTTATTACCTTACTCCTACTTCAGGAAAGGGGAAGGACATAGTTATATTTACATGTATCAGATTAATAATGAAATATAAAATTGTGCAAAAAAAATTATTTCAAATTTATACATAAAAGATTTAAACTGCATGTCAGTTTATCGCTATCTTTGTATTTTTTGTACAATCAATAAAATATGCAACATTATAAAAATTGAAGAAAATTCTCTTTGTTCTAATTATCTGGAAAATTTCAATGCTTTATTTTCATGCAAGATGAAGCAAATGTATTAATTCAAAATGATTCTGTGAATCTGTTAATAACTTGAAGTCTTATTGGGTCAAAATTACAGCAATCTGCATGTCTTTAAATGTATTTTCTTCTTCAATTATTTACCGTGAGGAAGATGTTTCCTCTCTCCGGCTGACACTTGTAAATTACAATATGCACGAAAACTATTCCAAACAACAGACAGAAAATAGTGACCTTTAAATGTTTCTGAGCTATTGATTTTTACATCAAATTAACAATGTGAAGATTTATGTCCCTTTCTTTCTTAATCAATTGTTCCACCAATTTTCTGATAGGACAATTCATAAGGGAGTCTAGTACTATATTAGCTCTCTATCATTTACTCACGCTCTAATGATGGAGATTACTGCTGTGTCCATTAATTCTACAGAAAATGAAGATAAACCAAATCATGTTTTGAGACATTCATTAGCCTCCTTCAGTCTTCTGAGAACAATAAAAGAAATAGAAAATAAAAAGACGCCAAGTGATGGCAATAGCTCATATGGCCTTTTAGGCCGGGTGAGCTAAAAAAAGGCAAAAATTCACACAAAGGATCAAACTCGAAATGGCCTTGAATGGCAGAATCTTTAGAAATGTCCAGATGTGGTTGATCAGGTATTATTAAAATTGGGACTCAACAGTATGTTTCACTGAGCTGAGTCTCTCACTTTTTATTAAATTGAGAAAAAGTCTTCATTATTCTTATAAAATGCAACAGAGAAATATTTCTGGTAAATTTTGTATGTTTTGTATATTTCAAAATTTTTATACCTGTTCTTAGTTTTTCTTCACTCATATGGAAAATATGTTGTTTGCCATTATAACCATCTTAGCTCCCAGGATTGCTGAATTTTAGAAAATGAAACATATTTTGATATGTTTTATTTGTATTGTATATGTATTGGCATATATGAATGCGTAGTGTCAGAACAAATAAGCTTGACAGTACCAGAAATGCAAGAATTTAGACGTTGTCGGAACTTTAATTTTTCATAAAAAATCAGCAATTTTCACATGAGCACAGGATAATCAATGACAACTGAGATACTTTGAACATCAAATTCTATTGCCGGTAAGATGGTTAAATCCCATTCTAAAATTCCTTTTAGGATTTTGTTACTGCTTTAAGAAATAATTGCCAAAACATGAGAGACTCAGTTCAGTGAAACGTACTATTTCCTAATCAAATTATTCCAATACATTAATTAACATGTTGTTTTCAGGACTTTAACGACTGTATTTCCATTGATTTTGGTACATTAGTTTTACATTAACACAATTCTATCAAGTAGATTTTCATCCTTAAGAGCTTTTATATAGGTATTCTATTTCCTTTCCATATGTATATATAGATAAGAGATAATTTATTCCAGTTATTAAACCTACCTTTGGGAATAATTTCTAATAAATATATTATTCAAACCATTTATGGCTAACAGAATAATTCTTGGGTCCCTAATCTTATTATACCTAATGATCCACATCTGGACATTTTTATGATTCTTTGTCATGCAAGGCCATTAAGAGTTTGATCCTTTGTGTGAATTTTTGCCTTTTTTATTGATTCAATGTCACTCATCCATTCAAGACCACTTAGAGCTTGTCCCAAAGTGTGAATTTTTGCCCATTTTGTGTCGAAAGCCATAAGGCCATATGGTACTTGGTTTGTTTGTTGAAGGCCATATGGTCAAGGGTATATTTGCTACTGTTACTATCTAGGAATGAATAAAGTCTTTGGGTCTGTTAACACTAGGCTTAACTTTATCCAGATTAGCTTAATCCAGATCAACTTAAGCCAGTTTACAGGTAACCTGATGCATTCACACTAGCTTTCAGGTTGTAAATTACTTTAATCCAGATTAAAATTGAAACAAAGAAATCAAAAGACCATATATAACATTACTACATGTAATTATGACGTCCACATTTTGCGTTCACACTACAGTTTAATCCCGATTAAACTTGATCTGGATTAACTTTGTTTGGATTAAGTTAATCTGGATAAAATTAAAACTAGTGTGAATGCAATATGACTTAATCCACATTTACCTCAGCTAATGTGCATAAATTTTGTAGTGTGAACAGGCTCTAAATCCTCTTTCCTGAACAAATATTATGTAAAACTTTTAAAGTATACAAAAGACTGCTAATTCTGTTAAATGGGTTAAAATGATATACTCTAGATTTGTAAATTCCTGTACCCCATATTCTTTCATTTTCAAAGGGATTTTACTGTGTTCAGTTTTACAGGTAAACTTATAAAAATAAAAAGATATGAGGTAAATGTCAAAGAGAATGAACTCCATTCATGAGAAAAACAGTGTGAATTTACAAATCTTTAGTAAAATAAATGTGTTCAGTTTTAATCTTACACATAAGAAAATGAAAAGATATGTGGTAAATATCGGAGACTGCACTCCAACCATGAAAAAAAACAAAGTGAATTTACAACTTTAGACCATATGATCAAGTGTAGGAAGTTTGATATACTGCTGGCACTTTATAGTATTTGGGGGGAAAAATAATACTTTAAGTAGGTTACTTTGCTAATAATATTTAAATTCTAAAAATACAAAGTCATAGTTAACAGTCAGGGGACCGACTTGAACAAGTCAAAAATTTTCTGACTTGAAGAAGTCAGTCAAGACAATTGCTGACTTTAACAGGTCAGTAATAAAAATTGTTTTTAAGCATTATATGAAGTGATAACAGCAACATATGGTGATAATTAGCATTGATTAGTCATCCTTATCTTGAATTTGAATAATTCTA
>JAULBM010055620.1:0-10425 GCA_032357055.1 Geukensia granosissima
CCTTTGCTTGGAATTTACTTGTACATATGAGATTTTTGTGTCATGAATATTTACACCATATCCCCCTTTTTTCTATAAGGTGATGCACATCTTTAACACTACAAAAAGTGCTTCATAGTAATGCTAAATGTAAAGCATGTAACAAATGTCGTATGGTTGGTTATTTATTCTTCATTCCTCCTTCTTTTTTTCAATTAAGAACGACAGTCTGATTAACGAACAAAACAATAATAGATGATTAATGACTCAAATCGGCTGTGAGTAACATACGACAGTCTGAAATACCAAGACCACAATTCGCCACTGAACTAATGTTTCTTCCATATTATATTAAAAGAAGATAAATGATCATTTGACACAGCAAGTCAATGGCATAGTTTTGAAACTATCTGCATGATATCTACTGACAAAAAATGAATTACGCGCACCGATAATTCCCGTTTGGTGTCGCTACTGCACTGTCAGGTCTTTCTGCGTTGGGAGTTCAGTTTCCTGAAAATATCTATGACTTGACGCATGTTTAAAAATTCTTCATAATGAGTGGACTGTCTCAAACAAGCGACGTCACAAAACGAAAACCTTATAGTGCAGCAGCGACACCAAGCGGGAGTAACCGGCAAACGTATTCCATTAAAACTTGCTAAACAAATACTGAAAATGATTTATTTTGTATATAGTTTCCAAAAAGAAGCCTTAGATATCATCATTTAAATACACACACAACATTTGTGGTAACAATTCGACTTAAATGACGACATAAATTAATAGTTCAGAGAGCAATGATCAAATTAAAGTAAAGTGTTCTAAAAGAGACAAATCAACGACGACGAGTAGGCACATCAAGAAACTTTTCATTTAAATGCAAAAATCTGTTTGCCGTGTTCTTACGATCGGACGATAAATAAGACAAAGGGAGAAAGCCTACGAATGAGTTTGAATTAAAAGAAACCACAAACAACAGTTAGTCTTCTTCTACAGTCGATTTAACATATCGATAAAACACAATATCAAAATTTTATCTTAGTTTTACGACAAACTTGATAGTTTCATCATTCTTAAAGTATACTTTTCAGATTTGGGTAACAATATTTCTGCTTCCCAAGCTTGTGCTCTGTCGCAGAACATCAGCCAGAAAAGGGCCCAGTTAAGGTCTTCTTGAATTGACATTAACCTGGATTAGAGGTCGTTTTGGCAGTTTGTTTGCTCGAATGAGCCTTGTCTCTCACACAAGGGTTCTAATCTAATCTGGTAAATTTCTTATCGATTTACATTTACCTTCACACTAATTTTTTAACCTTTTCCTATGTTTTACGTAAGTTTCTTCTGAAAATCCTGGTAATTTAATGATCACGTGGTCAATTATGGTAGGAATACCTTTAGCAACTTATTTTTACCTTTGCAAGAGCTACATCACTGACTGTTGTTGTTGCATCGACTGCAATACTTGGACCACTCGGTTGGCTAGTGTGGCATCTACCAGAATGATCAACCCAGCGATGTTTAAAGCCTACTCGAGTATGATGTGGTTGGAGTGATTCAGATGGCAAGAAGAACTGCACTTGAAGATTGGGTGGCAACCGCCTACAATGCAACAAAGAATTAATGAAAAATGAAATATTATTTTGTGACCAATATCCAACTATTGGTTTAAAGGTTATTTGTAATAAACATGAGCTATATACCTTGCCGGTGTTACATACTAGTTTTTCCACCTACTTAGTTTTCCCCTCGGAAAAATCAGTGCATATTGAGGTTTCCCCCTGTGAAATTCAGGGCGGACAAATGAGAATATAATAGTTTTTATCCCCAAGACGGATTCCATACTGAATCTCCCTCTAAAATCATTTATTTTAAATGCTATAAAATGGCAGATGGTGAATTGTTCAAATATTTTCACCCATGCACACGTTTTGTTTTTAGGTTTAAATCATGAATAGGATATTCAAATATATTTTTATGGGTGTTAGTCAGTTAAAATTACATGTCGATAGATATACAAGTGTACATGATTACTTTGACTCTAAAGTGCATGTTACTGGCAAAAAATTACGTCGAATCTATGATTATTATTCGTTGAAACTATAACAGATTCACCAATTTATAAGGTATATATTAGGTCACGATAACCAAACTTTCACTTAATGCTGATATACTATAGATTCACCCTGGGAAATGACCCTAGAGCATGTAGTTACTGAGACAATGAGTCTTACTCTTTTACTAATTAGTTAACCAGGGAATATATGTAAATGTGACCTAATTCTACATTCATACTAATAGGCCAGAAATACCTGCTTGTACACGCATATTACATTGCTCTTTACACGGTTTTATTGAAAAGGGTTATTCTATGAGTTAATTCTAACTAGATGCTTACAGACTCTCACAGTTGCAAAGTATATGAAGGTTTTACTTTTGGATGCTGAGAAATATTTGGGGTCATAAAGCTGAATGAAATCACTGAACCATAAATTATAGGTCACCAGTACTTACTGTTTAGCACTATGTACTAAATATTTGAAAAAAAAAAAAATAATAATCTCGACATTTTCAAAAAGTCATACGTGTTGTTCTTCTGGACATGTATTCATAATGTATGATTGATTGAAAATTCAATTGAATCGCTTGATCAGCAATTAAGTCTGTTTCAGAATGGTAGAAGGTTGAGAATTTGTGCGCGGATTAACTACATAGGACGAAATAAAGGTCATTGTCACCGTATTATCTTGATTCTACAGATGTACCCGACATGTACTTGTTTACAACTCTACATGACTCTAGCACAAGTATCATTGATTTATATCTAAAATACTATTTTCGAACTATATGTAGTACGTACGCTCACACAGTTTGACATGATTATTTTATGAAACGTATTTTTAATAGGGGGAAGAACTGGTATGGTGGAAAATTCAGCATGTGTACACGCATACTAAATTTTCCCTGAGGTGAAAATCCAGCATAAATTCATTTTTCCCCGGGGAAAAACTGGTATGTTACACCGGCAGACTTGAGTTTGCGCTTGGTTTTTGTATTGCTCTTTGGGTTCCGTTTCAGTTCTTTTGACTTTGATCGCGTTTGTCATTTAGAAAACGACCATTTATCTTTTAGAGGGAGGATGGTTATAGGTTTTTTCAGACTGGACATTTTCATTAGTTTTTCGCAGCGGTTAGTCACAATTTTTTATATTTAACACTATTGGCTTCAGAATACTCGCCTGTTAAGAAATAATTTTTCATAAAGCTGGGCATCAGAATAATTTGGTTAAAAACCATAACCTTTCTTCAGTGTAAACTGGTCGTACCCTCGGTACTTTTAAATTATTTTATTAAACATACTTTGTTGTCCTTGTAAAGCATACAGATTTGCAAAATGTGCAAATTATAAATGAATAAATAGTAAAAAGTGATAGGTATTAAAATTCGTCTAGGATTATGCCTGCAGATGAACGGAAGGTATCCGTTTTTTTGGCGCTGCTGAAATTCTTGAACGTCTTTAAGTATGTTTATACACTGCTAAAATGTATTGAGGTTTATTTATATTTTCAAGTTTTTAAACTTAACGCACACGGTTTCAATATCCATAGTATGTGTTGGCAGAAAATCAAAATATTTTATCAAGACCGAAGTTTTACGATAAGGTGGGTACAGACGTCGAGCAATAATATAAACTGGTGTGTTGGATGAGTGGATCGAACGGACTTTCTTTGGATCTCCCCTATTGCATGCCCCCTCCAAAAACAATAAAAATAAATAAATACTAAAAATTACGATTATTCGGTCCAATAAATAATATTGATTGAGCTCAATCAGATATTTTTGCCAATGGTTATGTCACATGTTACTGATTTATCGACAATTTCACAAGAACATGACGTCAGGATGCTCATTTCCGTGATATTATCTTGGCCAATTTGTTAAGTCGGAACTGTTGTTGCCATACTCATGCACAGAATATAGGTCAGATGTGCTAAACTTACCTTATCTCTTCAGCCGATAATGGAGGTGAAGAACCCTGTGCACCTATAACGATTAAAATTTTCATAAGTACACAATAGCTCGCACAATAGCCTTCCAGTTACATGACCAGTCCCCAAGTTTTTTAACTTTAGTAATGCCTCGAATGGAATACAGGTAAAACAAACCGAATGACAAAAAGACAAATAAGAAAGAAAGCTTATTAAATTCTTTGTGGATATCCAAGTCAAGGGTGAACTTTTGTATGTTACAGAATTGATTGAATTGAAGATGGTGGTTTCAAAAAGGAGGGCAATTTTGATTGGGTTACTTCTGAAATATAGTTAAAAGAAAAGATCTTAACCAACAATCAGAACGAATCTTTAATGAAGAAATCCACTAATTGAAGACAGTTTTTCAGATATTGAAAAAAGAGATAAAACCTAAAAAATGACATTTTCTAACGGGAATGTTACATGAAATGCAGTCATACCCAGAATAGATGTTAATTGTGTCTTTCTATATTCTTCTATTGTGTTGTTAAAAAAAGATGGTAAACGCAGATACAAATATTTGGTTCTAGGGAGGGACAAATTTTTTTGTTATTAACCCCTCTGATTCTAATAAAACGTACTCTGAAGATGACATTTTCGGAATGCTAAATCTCTTGATTGACATTTTTGTAATGTTTGGCGGACATGTGTTTCAACAGACTGTTGGGGATTAACTATGCACCCCTTCTCGCATATTTATTTCTTTATTCGTATGACTTCATACAGAGCCCCATGTAGAGAGGCTCATTCTTTTGGTTTAAGCTATGTTGACCGCATCTATCCCATTAAATTTGAAAGATGCTACAGAAAAGAAAGGTCTGCTTTATACTTAGACTTATACCTAGAAATTGACCGTAAGAGTTGGTTAAGAACAAAAATGAACGACAACAGAGATAACTTTGATTTTCCCATTGTAAACTTTCCGAATAACGGCAAGGCAGCATCTGACGATTGTATTTTAATGAAATTATAAAACCAACATGTAGACAGCTATACTACCCGTTTATATTAAATTACTTAATTTTATATTAGATATTGGAATTATCCCTGATTTTTGGTTAGTTGGTGAGATTAAACCTATACACAGGAATCTTGATAGTTATAGAGCTATATGTTTGACATTCAATTTGGGTAAAGTTTTCACGCATTAATACCACAAGACTCAGTAAGCTTGGTAATGTTGACGATCTTAAATCGGTCACACAAGGCGGTTTTCGAAAGAAATAGTCTACAACAGATAATATTTTTGTCTTACATACACTAATTTTACCCAATTTATCGTCGGGGAAACTGTTTTGCGCCTTTAAATTTTAGAAATTTACTTTGGAGTGCTGGACTTTCCAGAAAAAAACTGATGAAATATAATATCAGTAGGAAGGTATTTAAGTAAAGGTTAAAGGATGAAGGTAGGTTTTTATTTCAAATAAACAGACGAGGAAGCGAGGGAAAAATTGAAATCCTGACGCCGCCAGGCGGAAGGATTTTAAGCCCTTCCCGCCGCTTTCGAAGCTGTTTAATGGAAATGAAAACCGTACTGAATCCTTTAACCAACTTACAAACCGAAAACTACAGAAAATGGTAAAATATTGTTATAATTAAGGTACCTTTTCTCCCTTCACACGGACGGGCCCAAATCACACGATTCAAAACAATTAAACCCACGTGTTTAAACAACACGCGTAGGTAAACTTCATTTCAATGATGAAAGTGCTTTTATATAAAATGATGGAAAAAAAAATCTAGTGAAAACTTTTGTTCATGTATAAAGTTTGTGATATTGGATCACTATGTTTCGACGGAAATGTGGCAGGTAAAGTATGATTTAATCATGTTTATGTATTAGGAAGCGTAAATTATCCGTTTTAGACCTACTGCACCTTCTACATTTGTGAACTTTAAAGCTGCAAATGCATTGTTTTCTTTGGCCCAGCTACGGTCTATCAGTACTTTGAGTTATATATTAAAATGTTTCCATTTTCATCTGTTGACTACATATACATGCATTGACCTTCATTTATTTTCCTTTGATGACCCCTTTAAATTGCAGGGACGCACTCATTATAGCGACAGTAAGTTTAAAGGCAGAATTATTACCTGTCAAAGGTGAATTATTTACATGAGAGGAGTATTTAATTCGGAGTAGATTTTATTTCAACAAAAGATTCTATTGAAGAATAGAATCGACAACTAGGAATTATGAAATAAAATACCTTGCATAACAAAAGAAATTTTACGTATCGGTTTGTAATTCATTTTATTTCATTGTAAATATGTATACACATTAAGTTGTGTGTTCAATATCGAAAGATGAAAACTTTCATTTGCTCTGCGAAATTGGAGTCAGTGAATGAGAAAACGAATTACCTATCCTGAATATATAAGGAGAATACTTACTTCAGCACAATGTGTTTGGCATAGGGCGTCTTGATGAAATTATATTACGAAATATTATTGTGTTTAAAACTATTCATTCTACTATATGCAGATAACTATATTATTTTTGAGAAAGTGAAGGTGAATGACAAATTGCATAGAAAAGTAAATTATGAGGTTGACTGTCAATAAATCCAAAGCTATATATTGCTATATTTTGCAAATAAGTTTATGAATTTGCATAATTAAATGGAAAATTAATTAAGTGACTTATTCACATATCTAGGATCTAGCTTTCAATTATACTCGCATCTTCTGTAAACGTCGAATCAAACTGATTCAATAAAGATAATAAAGACACAAATTATACTTCGTTGGAATTGAAAGGATTTTTAAATGATTGGGTTCTAAGTGATTCGAAGTACCTTCTCAAATGATGCACATAACACGTATTAAAAATATATGCAGCATCAAATACATAAAGATAAACAAATCTCTTGAACTCAGGCTGAAACAAGGCTACGGTTGCGTCCCACGTAAATTAAGCACTGAAATACGAGTATACCTTACATGTATATTGAGATCAGGTGCTGAAATATCGTGATAAAAAAATACCTCCAAATAAGTATTGATTCACAAACTGAAATATACATCTGAGCAGATGGTCTTGCTGAATATTAGTGATTGGGAAAGGCCGCGCACTCATGCAAATTTTTTAATGATGTATTAACTGTGTTCCACATTACAATACACTTTGTTACTAAAAGTTCCACTGTAGTTTTAACCGGATTTCCAACAGTTTGACTTCCAACACTTCTGATGAGTTGTCAATTAACAAAATGGCCATAAAATGCATAAAGCTGGTATTGGTATTTTTTATTCAAGCCAGATGTACAAAACATCTGGTTTGTTATCGTTGCAGTTCCCGTCTAGTAGCCTATAAATCAGGATTTGCTTTCATAAAATATTTTCTTTAAAGCTGTAAAATTTGGCTCTAAGGGCGAAGCTCGCTGTTGATACATTGTTTTTTTTTTTGACAAATAGATTTTTATCTGATTAGTACTGCATTGAAATGGTACTAGCATAAATGAAGTTACATACCAATGAGGAGACACAGAGCAACAGACACTACACCCAACCAACTCATCGCTAATCAAAGGTTGCAATGGTAACATAGTCCTAGTTTACTGATAAGACACTTTATACCGATACCTACTGACCGCTATAATACTGATCTTATCTTGGAATGTCTGAACATTTTGACATAAATTGGGTCTAATTATGTTGTTTTCATATGTCGGACGTTTTTGTTTCAAATTGTTTTAACAATCGCAAAGCTCCAAACAAACAAACTAAAGCAGTTATTTGTACAAACAATACGAGTGAAGATTATGGACATAAAAGTTATTTCTCCACAGAGTAACATGACATGGCACAAGGGTTGCTTTTCCTTCCGCGGCACCTGAACTCATCCCAGTTTTTGAGGGTTTCGTGTAACTCCAGCTTGAGTTTTTCAGTGTAGTATTGTTTATACTATGTCTTCCTTTGTTTGATGTTTTTGGCCATGGTATTGTCTGTCTTCTGACTATGATTTCATTTGGGATCTTCAATTTTTTTTATCTATTCAGAATTCAGTTATATGAAAAGTAGAATTAAGGACCTGTCTTTTTCTAATTAAAAATATGATTCAGTGCCTGGTTTTTATGAAAAGTAGGATTAAGGGTCATTTTTTTTTACAAAATGAGCAGTTCCATGTATAGGGTTAAAAATAAAAACACGTTGTCGGATGATGCATTTTTGTTGTTTTTAACAATTAACTACTACACAATGTACACATAGGGAAAGGTGGTGTGATTGTTTATGAGACATAATAAGACCATACAAGACGTGTATATTACAAATATCTACAGGTTGCCTTAAGTCCTTCAATAATGGATACATCCAAACCATACGGCAAGCTGTGAAAGTCCCAAAATTAAAGGTGGTGATATCAAAATGTAACAATTATTGGCCAGATAAGTATACATTATAAAACAAGTAACATTTAAACATAAAAACAACGAAGCTCACTGCATTAAAGATTCCTGTATCACAAAATAAGCCGTATACAAATTTTCATTTTTCTGTTTTTCTCTGCCAAGGGTAGAACCACTCCTAAAGGGGTGTCGGTTGGCTGTTGAGATGTATGAATTCTCAACCAGTCTCCGAAGGATCATGACCACGTGCCTTATGTTTCTTCGGCTAAATTTCCCGCATGTGTCCAAAATGTCCCAATTTGGCATTCTGTGGGTAGAAAATTTCCCAGCCTAACACCCAGCTAACTTTGTTTATGATTTATTGTTTGATTACTTGTTCTCTTCCAAACATTCTTAAAATATTTGCCGCTAGACGTTAAACAAAAATCAATTAATTAATCATTTTCTGTAACTTTCCGGCAAACAAATTAAGCTTTAATAAACGCATGATTTTGAATGGGAGAGGCGTCCAACCTCAACTGGTGATTGTTTCATGAAACGGTTAAATCGTCAGACATACTGTGTTTAATGACATCTCGTGTTGAAAGTCTTGATGTTTTATCATTAGGAATTCCACCCTGAGCTTTAGTTTTCAGCGAAGTGTTGTTTGTTCTTTGTTTTTCTTTCGTTTCATTTTGTTGGCCATGGTCTTGTCTGTCTCCCGACTTAACGATTTCTGTCTGCCCGTTTGGTATCTTCGAATTCCTTGCTTTCAGTAACTGCGAAAAGAGATTTTTTTTTATTTTTTCATGTATTTGTGTTAAGTTTATTCAATGTAATTAAGATACACTATAGTCGAATTGGGTGACTTCCAGTTTGATTTTTATGGTTCGTCGGTTGCTGCTTTTGTTTTCTTTTTATTTTTCTTTTGAACACTCGTTTGGGGAGGTTTGGGTACCCACTAAACTAGTTTAACCCCACCACATATTTCATGTGCCTGTCCCAAGTCAAGAATTGTGGTCATAGATTTGTCTTCGTGTTTAATGTTTTGTTAAATGTACACTTTTAATGATATTCAGGTAAGAGCAGTAGTTCCTTTCACATACACGTCTTTTTTTATTCAGGACGATTTTCATAAGGATTGGTATTCTACCCTTGTTGAAAGCCTTGTGGAGACCGCTAGATTTATAAATTACTCTGTTTTTCTCGTGATTAAAGTGCAGTCTCTCTTGACATTTACCCATATCTTTTCATTTTCAAACGGATTGAATTATAAAGCAATGAAATAAACAGCAAATCCATAGAGGTTCTCTCATATATCAGGTACCAAAGTCATAGTCCACTAAGACTAGACAAAAGAAACATGGACTCCACTTATTGCTGTGTGTTGACTACAAGTTTCAAAACAAAATACAAACTAACAACACACATAAAAACACACACAACCTTTCTAAAAAAAATTGCATTCATTATGTTCATTACAGAAAACAGAAAAAAATATGTTAACCTGAATAAGGCTCCCTAAATTCAGAATCATTATTTTATGAAAAGTAAAGAGCATGCAGACTTTTTTCTCTAATTTATCCGTAGACAAATTTTCGTTTATACGTCATTGTATACATTATGCACGGAAAAGGGAGTACCGTCCACACCAAATGACAGTTTCTTGATGGGTTTTTATTACTAGAAGTATATATTACTAAAGATCTTCATTTGAATTTAGAAAAATCGAATAGGGGACATCTCGGCCCGCGGACCACTCGGCCCAGGACCACTCGGCCCGTGGTTAGACAACTCGGACCGTCAGTGAAAGACAACTCGGCTCGTCAAATAAGACAACTCGGCCCGTGGAACAAAACAATATTTTAGATTTATTTCAAAAAGGACAACTCTGACTCATATCAAAATATATTGATTTAGAAGCACTTTTTTCTTCTCTTCTTGATTTAGAAGCACTTTAAAAATAAATATTTACAGCGGCATCTTGACTAGAAGTTTATCTATTTTAAGCTTCAAGTGTTCATTTTAAGGGTCTGGCTGCTCATTTTTGACGGTCCGAGTGGTCCTTTTTAAGCTCGAAGCATTCAT
>JAULBM010055631.1:0-10425 GCA_032357055.1 Geukensia granosissima
ATTTTATGTCCAGTATGGAATAATGGAATTATTTTCTGAAGGAAGTTTAAGGTCAGTCTTTACTTTATAACCATCTGCATTGCATTATAACCTCATTTATTGACAATACATGCTGATTTCATTGAGAGCAAATTTTGCTCTCAACCTCCAACCAAAAATGGCGACAGTTTCGTTATGACGTTGATGTAGGATCGCCAAGAAAAAAAATAAATCAAAGATCCGAAGAAGACGTCATAATTATTTGGACTAGTCCTGAAACTGGAACATAGGTATTACTATCAGGTTGCACATTGGTTTATTTGAATGTCCTATATCTCGGAACCTATTTAACTTAGGATGTCCACATTTGGTGTGCCTTTAGTTCTTGTTATGAAACTTATTGACTAACCACATGACATTTGTCTTTAACCAAATATGCATGGTTCTGTACTAACACATTTGGTATCAAGTTTCCTGTGTAGATTTGTTTCTCTGTATCTATATACTGCAAGTCAACAATATTGGATATGAAGATGCATTATTGAAGTACATGTCAGTCTTATGTCCTTCACCAAATTTTCTTGGTCCATTGAGGAGGCCTTGGTGGTATAATGGTTAGCGTTGTCACCTTTAGTGTGGAAAGTCCTGGGGTAAATATGCAGCTGGGTCAAACCAAATATATTAAAATTGGTATTTGCTGCTTTTCTGCTAAGCATGCAGCATTTAGGAGTAAGAGCAAAGACTGGCAGTACCAGAGTCAGAATAATGTGCCTGGGTAAAGTGGCATGTCTTCCTGTAGACTGTTGCTTTCGTTAGCTAGCATGTTAAAAATTGGCTAAAGGTGTCAGTCTAGTACCAAGCAGATTTCATTTGTCATCATTTATTAATATGCTCTTGTCCTGAATATGCATGAAATATTTGCTGCTGGACGTAGAGCAAAATTGAATCAATCAATAAATCTTGGCACATTGAATAAGGTCAAGTTTTCATTAGATACCAATGATCATCATTATTTGATGTGCAAGTTCATTCATAGATGAAGCTGACCTGTCAGTTTGCAATAAGTCATATGTCCTTGTCCTTGTTTTCATGGATGAGTGTGGTATTAAATCTACATTGAAGTCAATTTTTCAATTTTAACTTTATTCAAACCCGATATATTTTGTCTGTGGATAGTTTCTAAGGGGTGCATGTCAGTTTGCTATATGTCATTAGACCATGTACTCTTTTATGGTCAGTGACAAAGTTTGCATAATTAGGTCTTTTTCAGTTATGACACATGACAAGGAGACAGTATTTGGTCTGCGAATAAATTTTTAGGTGTGCATGTCTGTATGAATATGATGACTGATGCCCACATAAAACATGGTTGAGAAGACTTGATGCCATTCTACACATCTATAACATCATGCAAAAACCACATTTATTCCTGCAAACAGCAATTAATTGTGACATACCATTCATTGCCTGATCAACCTGTTTGAGGAAGGCAGTACACTGTATTGTCATTAATTAGACAACAATAAAAATATACTGAGGAAGAAAAGATTAAAATGTCATTATAATCTATTGTGTATTCAGATTTCTCCTATCTTAACACTACTGGTATCAGACCAGATCTCGCTAAGTACCACTTCTGACAACCATACATTTTTGTACTGAACCAAGTGATTGACTTTTAGAAAGAAAACTGAAAACAAATAGATGGTATACCTATCTCCAAATATTGACATTAATTGAAGAGTTATCAGTTTTTAAAATCACCAGAAAACCATGATGGGGAGAAATGGTCCTTGGTGAGATCTGGTTGGATACAATTACTACTAAACACACACACTTAATTTGAGCTTTGGGCAAAGCATTGCCTGGACTTATTGAGAATATATTGTATTACTAGAAAGTACTTGTTTTACAGATATGTTGCACAGGTTCAGAAAGACGGTATAATAAACCAGATAAATAACCCCGAGGTTACTGTGGATGTCAATGAAGCAAATTACATCATTGAACAACAAAAAATGCATTTAAGGCTAATAACAGACAAATTAAATACTGCTTACAAAGGTGGAGAGGTCACATGGATAACAACAGGTAAACAATAGATGTGGAATAAGTATCAGACTTGATTTTTTTCCACTTTAAAGCGGAATTCTGCTTTTCAAAACCAGGATTTTCCTGTATTGCATCCTTTTTACCTGTGTCGCCAATGGCGGCAGCATGTCTAGGACTCGGGTCACTCTCTCCGTCTGTCCGTCCGTCTGTCCGTCCCATAAGCTTGTCATCGCAACTCCTCTGAAACTACTGATCCGATTTTTATGAAACTTGGTATGTAGATAGAACATCATATGTAGTTGCCCATATCGCTAGGAAATTTTGATCCCCTGATTTTTATGGGAGTTATGCCCCTTGGAACTTAGAAAATAGTCATAAATGTCCTTGTCAGCGCAACACCTCTGAAACTACTGATCTGATTTTTATGAAACTTAGTATGTAGATAGGTCATCATATGTAGTTTTGCATATCACCAGGAAATTTTGATCCCCTCATTTTTGTAGGAGTTATGCCCCTTGGAACTTAGAAAATACTCATAAACGACCTAGTCATTGCAACTTTTTTGAAACTTCCAAACCAAATTCAACGAAACTTGGTATACAGTAAGAACATCAGCGAGCTACGCAGGTCCAACCATTATTAGGTTGTTTACACATAGAGTTAAGCTTCCGGTAACCCATTTCCTTTTTATACAACCGCAAAAATTTGCGGTCGTATTATGGTATGATGCTGTCGTCGTCGTCTTATTTCTATGTTTGCAAAATCAGGTCTGTAAGTATTTTAGCACATCGAAGGAATTTTGCATACACTAAAATTAATTTCTCACACCAGTTAAACTCTAAAGTTTGTAAAATCATATTATTAAAGTGCAACTTTTTTGCTACACTTGAGACTTTTACTGCAATTTCATGTAAGTTCAAAATAAAGATTTTGCCCAAAGATTGTAATAAGACCTGGTGTTATTTAAAAAACCAATATATTAAAACATTAATTTTGATGCATTTTTTTTCAGATATCGGTATCGGAAGTGGGGATGATGATGGAAGTGGAACTGATACTGAAGCAGGAAGTGGTGGCCTTAACGATGATGATACAGAGACGGGAAGTGGATCTGAAGAAGGAAGTGGATCAGGTGCTGGATCTGATATAGATGATGATGAAGATCATTATTCACCTGTAGATAATAAACCTACGGGTTCTAAAAAAGACCCAGATGACATTAACTTTGGTGGTCCAAAGTATACTTACAATAATACCAAGAAAACTCAAAAACCTGATACAAGAAGAGATCCTGAAAATTCAGCAAAGAGTCTTTCATCTATAACCATATCATATTTAACCACAGTTGTACTTGTCATATTTATTGTTTTATAAGGTGCAAATCTATATTTTTTCTAATGCAGATACATATTGTAACAAAAGTTTGTAGTAGAATTCCACATGTAAATTTTTGTAGTAGTGTCACCCTTTATAATAAACAAGTGACACTGTCTATAATGATACAATTACCCCAAAAATAATATATATATATATGTAAATATTTTTATGCAACAATCAGAATTTGTTGTTGTATAATGTCACTGTCATAGACAGTAAGGTTTGGTTCTCTATTTTAGTTTTATAATTTACTTTTAGGTTTTCCTGGCCTAAAAGGCCATCCACTTTGTGTCCGTCGTGCCACTAAATATTTCAGAAAAAGTTAAACCTACTACAACCCTGGCATAATCACTTTGGTTGTCCTTGTATGTCTAAATTTAATAAATTTGTTAAAAATATTTTCCTCTGAGCCATTTGGTCAGCTGCATCCAAACTTTGATCCAATGTTACAGAAAGTAAACTTCTGGGTGTGAAGCCTGGGTCAGTATGACTTTGTTTGATAACCCAATCATGATGGTAGCCACTGATGGAAAACATGTAGAAACTTGGTTCCCTGGGGAATATATTTACTTAGGAAATCTTAGAAATTATGTTTTTTCTTCATTGAATTATTTAAATGCCCTTTTACTGCAGCAATGAAATTAATGTGCCTTTTCATAAAAAATATGGTTAAGTGGAACAAAGATTTTTCTCAATTTTTGTGAAATATGTCCAGGTGTTTTAAATAAAATTCTAACATATATTCATCACTAAAATTACAACAAAACTTATCCTCAAAAAACATTAAAATGAATGTACAATTTTGTTTGATTAATTTGATATAAAGGAATCATTTCTTACATTATTGCCAGGATATCAATTGTCCCAATGTTACTTGGGCCAGTGCTTTCACTCAGTGAACTGGTAAATCACCTTATTTTAACCCACTTGGTCATTTGGGACCAAACTTTGGTTAAACCATCTCAGGTGACTTTTTTCAAAATTTTGTTTGATGACCTCACCTGCCAAACAAGATGACCACTATAGCAGATCTTAACTAATACTGGACACTATGGAAGATTTATCTGAAAATAAAGCAACTTTTCTGAATATCCAAAGTAGGAAGGTTTTGGTCTAGTAAAACATTGCCCAATATTGAATACTTTGTCCTTAGTCAGGATTCCTGGATAGTTACTATGCCACTTTAAGCTCACCTGGCTAAAAACCATGTGAGGTTTTGGTCATCATATTGCAATTTGCGTCTGTCGTCCATCCTTTAACATTTTCATCTTCTCTTCAGAAACCACTAAACCAAATGGAACTAAACTTCATAGGAAGCATTCACTAAGAGTCCTTTACAAAGATTTATCATTTTGTCATAATTGTACTACAAATGCTTCCACAGGCATTATTTGTTTCTGACTGGCTGCTTTTTAAAAATCTCTGAAACCATATTTGACAAAAAACTTGGATGCAATAGATGATTCTTTTTTTCTGATTGGCTGAAAAATTAAAAAAAAATCTTCTCTGTAACTGTTTGGCCAAATGAATAAAATATTTGATAAAGAGCATCTGTGTAAGTTCCTGTATAAAATTTCGTTATTTCATTTTTGATCGAACATAAAAACTTGGCCACCATGGATGATTATTGTTTATGATTTGCTCTAACATATTATCTTCTACTCTAAAACTGCTTTGACAGATGAAACAATATTTATCAGGAAGCATTAATATTGTGTCCCTTAAAAAGTTTTCTCATTTTTTCCTGATTGAACAAAAAAACATGGTCAGCATACTTTTCCTGTTTTTGATTGGCTAATACATAAAAAATCCATGTTAATTAACCAAATGTAAAAATATTTGAAAAAAAGTTCCTATCAAGGATTTCAATAAAGTGTCCTATTTTTTTTAATTTGATAAGAAATATATTTGACAACAATCATGGCAACTATTGGCCATTTAAAATGTTTGTTTCTGATTGGTCAATGTCTAGTGAGGGATACAGACTCAGCCTCTAGTTTAGTATGATATTTTGATTATTATATTTGGGTATTCAGCCTGTTATCATACATGTACACTTGTAAATTGATGTAGAGCATCACAAAGATAGGGATTCCACCTTGTAGAATGCCTTGTAGAAACCGTAATGAACTTTCATTTTTTTCACCTCACCTGGCCTAAGGACATTTCAAACATAGCTGATATGGGTTACTTTTGTTTCTGATCTGCTGTTTTATTAGTTTAATTGATTTATCTTCTCTGATACACTTTGGCAAAATGAGTTCAAAACTTCATAGGAAACATCTAAAGGAGAACCATTTTAAAAATCTTTTATTTGGTCACTGTTAGACAATTTGATCACAATGAAATTCTTTGTTATTGACCCTTTTACTGATGCTGCGTTCCTGCTTTTGACGCTTGCGTGAAAGCATCTTCCGGGTGTACAAAAGTCGACATAGTAGTTCTGACGTCATATTTGATTGTCCAACGACGTCATTTTTCTGGGAAAATAGGTTTTTTCCACCCAAAGTAACAGGAACGCAGTTATAGTAAAAAGGTCTATTTGTCAAGTCTTAAACATATTCTCTGAAATTATATATGTAAAACACTAAGTGCAAATCGAGCCAAACTTTACAAGTAACATCTTCATAATATCCTACATAAAGATTTTATCTTAAATACGGGTACAACAGATCATAATTATATAAACAGTGGCATTGGGAATACATGCTTGGCCTTCGGAATTAGTAGTAAACTCATCACATGTCATGTAAGTCTTTTGTCATCATTTTGTGTCCTTCATCCATCATCTGGTCATTTGCTCGCTTTGTGATTTTAATCTTCCTAGAAACCACTGGGCCAGTAAGTCAAATTCTTATTTCAAGTCGGTAACATCCTTGTGACAGAAATTTCTTTCTCCATATTTTAAGGTAAAAGACCAAATTTCAGTCCTAAAGTTGAAAGTCTCATTTCCCTTGCTTGTCTGTTCAGACTGAAACTTGACATAAAGCAACTAAAACGGTCAATAATTTAAGAGTCATGTTCTACTGATTGGTCGACTTGCATGACTTCCACAGGCACTTCTTGTTTCCAAGATTATTTTTCTTTGAAATGTTCTAGCCAAAGAACCCAGACTCGAAAGTTGTATGTACTTTCTGAATCGGTCATCTAATATGACTGTCATGTCAAATTCTTGTGATTCAGTTGAGCAATACAAACTCATTCAGCCTCAGGTTCATAAAAACTAATATTAATAGTAGTATAGTGCTGTGAAAGATCTATTGTTTATGAGATACCAATTTTCTTTAATTGATTTCATGATTCAGTAAAACCATGCAATTTTGGTCGTGACCAAATGCATTTTTTCTTTGCATTTCAATATGCTGAATTTAGAACCACATGTTCAAGAACCCATGAAGTTGTAGGTTTGAAATTGATGGTAAATATGTGATTTAAGTCAAAATAGTATTGTGACTTATGATCAGTTGTAGACTTACAATTCTTTAAGAAGCTGGAACTGATGATGTTTTCCTCAACAACGAAAATTGGTATCTATGATTGAACGTTCACAATAATCAGATTTATATCACCATTAGAAATACATTTGTTTTTGTTTTTTTTTTTATAATAGTAACAGCATTATGACAATGATTTATAGATTGATTCCCCACCAGTACTGGAAGTATCTGTAATTTCAAAGGTTTAATTTCATTGAAGGTTTTTGCCATTTAAGACCAAGTCAGTTTATGATTGGTCTTGTATGGCGATCAGACATGTTTATACCATGTACTGTGTAATATTATTCATTGTAGACTGGTAGTACCAATATGTGATTGTGAATAAAACATGGTTATCTTACAAAAAAAAGACAGTTGTGATTGTAATTTTAATTCTACTTTATATGAATAGGATAATGTATTTTACTTGATTTTTATATCAATTTTAATCTATTTTACTAAAGTTTTATATGTATGAGTATTTGCTATGATAAATTACACTTCTTTATAATAAAAAATAAGGATATGGAATAAAGCTGTAGAGACAGCAAGCCATTCCTGTTTTGGATATTTTTTACAAATTCATCAAAATTTAGAAAAAAGGGGGATAAAAATTTGCTTGCTACCAAATGCTTTCCTGAATTAATTTTTATTGGGTGAGCTAGGGGTCAATATTTTGAAAGTCCAAATTAAAATTACATTAGAAAAAATTTCAGATTTCGATGCCAAAATTAATGATTTAATGCCAAAATGAATGAAATTGAGAACAGCTTCAATCAAATCAAGTTTGTTACAGTGTAAATTCAAATAAATTTATGATCAATCTGAACAAGAAGGAAAATGAATCACATGTTCTATAAATAGAAACAATATTGTCAGATAATTGCAACTAGAATTAATCATGTATATTAATTGTGCAATTACTTATCAAAATTTTTTTTCATAAATTAAAAAAAAAGAGTAAAATGCTTGTATGAATGGAAAACTTAACAAAAATTTGTAACTATTTTAAATCCCTTTTAGTTGTTTTTTTGCCATGTACATTATAATTAGCTTTCAAATGCTTTAAATTTACAGCATGCATGTTTTATTCATATGTGGTTTATTATAAAGCAGGATACAGATACTATATTAAGTTCATTTTATATTATACAGCAACTTGAACAGGTCCTGTTGATATTGAGAAATTGATACATGTAGAATATTCAGTCGTTGACGGCAAATATCAAATTTGTATGAGCTTAAGTAATATGGTACAGACACAGTTAGTTTTCCAGGTTGTGTATAATTCCTAAATATAATTTCCTAGCCAGACAGAATAAATTATAGTCTGTATATATATGTGCCTAGGTATATCGTAAACTTCAATATCACATAAACATGCAATATTTAAGGTTTTAACCATTATCAAAATGTCTGAGAATTTTCCCTAAATTTCTTTTTTTTTATTGTAAATAACTTCTTATTACAGAAAAAGTCCATTGCAGACCTCTTACCCCAAAACTTTTGTATTACTATTTTATTTTGATACCTTCATTTATTACAAGAGAGCCAATATCTAATTTATATCTGCAGGGACAGGTTTCTTAACATAGAAATGAGGTGATTCTATTGTCGAGTTCTGTATTATTTAATATTCAGAAATTTTTTACACTTCGTAAATCATACATAGTTGTACACTGCTGACCATATTCAATGATTTACTAAAGAAATTAACTGTGAATGATTTTTTATTAGAAATCATTTACAATTTTTATCTAGAAGTGCCATGGAAAGACTCAGAATTCCCTTTAATAAGAAAAAGAAGGATGGATATGGTTATATGGCGTTTGATGATTTTAAATATCATTTTATCCTGCTATCAGCCAAACACTGACCTAATAAAGGGTGTCAAATTATGCTTATAGTATAATATAGTCCCCTGATACCACTTTAAGTTAGAGCAAACTGTGGTTGGCAGAAAGATTCTTTAACCAATCATTATGTTTGGACTTTGGGATTGCAGTGAGCATTTTTTTCACAGTTTTCAAATTTTTTTCATAAAGATTGATATTGAAGGATGAAACGAATATTTAAATATTGTTGAAAATTATCATTCACAGAATCACTAGTCAAGTTTAATCTGTCTGGTGGTTTTCATACAAATTTGAATTAGCATCTCTTCTGTTATAATAATTATATATATATAATGTGATTCATAAAAATACACAACATATCTATATTTAAAGGCCAAAAACAATGTAAAATTTCTAATTTTGTTGTTTATTTGTTAGAATTCTTAAAGCTGTTTCGATCTGATGAAATAACTCAAGTACTTTTTATCAATCAACCATAGGAATTAACTAAATATGATATTATATTTGGTAACAAAGACACAGAATTTTGACAGCAGTGTTGAAAATGAGTTAAATGATACCTATTTTAATTCCTATTTTGTCCTGATTAGAAAACTTCTGTAAAACTGGTGAAGATTTACAAATTAGTGCCCATACATGATGTAGTGTTTATTTATTCAACTTTCTTTTGTAGACACTCTGTGGTGTCCTGCTACACGTGATGAACCACAGTTTAACTCCTGCATTGAAGGTTGTAATATAGGGTTAGCCTTTGACTTTTGTCATTCATATTTGTTATGATTTTTTTCTTTGTTATCTGCTTTCGTGCCAATCCATTTTAACCGAATGTACATAGAAATGTCTGCAGATTGTTTTATTTACACAACTGTCTTGTGTTTTTTTCTGAACGAATTCAAAGAAATGATTTTTTTCCATTTTAAAATTGATTTCAACTTTTTTGAGGCAGGATCTTTCCTGTGTTGTTTCTTTTTTTATATAAAAACTTCGGCCACCAGATACCAATTTTCTTTTTTTTTCTTTTTTTTGCACAATCATGTCTGGCTGACTGAATTTGCCGCTAAGTGTTGAAAAAAAGGAAAATCATTTTAAAGCGCTCCATATACTGTAACCAGTTTGAAAGCTAAACTATGTGCCTATTACATTTGAAGAAATTGTTGTATACTGTACATGTATCTGCAGGTTTCCTTTTTGTTTTACATGTAAGTTGTGATTGTTTTTTATCTCGTATGAACCAAAGGTTAGTGTATTTATTTATTTACTTGGTTGCTACCTTCTTGTAAATAGCTTTGTATGTGTATGTTGTTGTATTTTTATATATATCTATATCATTTAATTTACTGTATTCTGGTGGACAAAAACATTCACTGTGGTCTTTTTGCTAATAGAATTGAAAATTTTTTTTCAACAGGAACTACGTTGTTGCAATAAAATTGCACATAAATAATTATTTTACTGTTGCATCTATATTATGGAAAATGTTAAGTAAACTTGTTCTTTTTAGTAAACTTTTCAGAAACAAGTCTTATCTGAGTAATTAGTTCGCCTTCACGAAGTAGAGGGGGACTATTGGAGTACCGTCAGCGTCCATAGCCAGATCTTTGAAATTAAAATACCTACATTCATATTACTTGGTATGCAGATGCATGAGGTCACGATCTTTCACCACACCAAAAATTGAGGTCACA
>JAULBM010055642.1:0-20185 GCA_032357055.1 Geukensia granosissima
GATTGAAGATAATCCAATTTAACTAATCTAATATTTATTATACACTAATAGCTACATTCTATAGGAATACAGATAATCAGTCCCGATACATAGTTTATATATAATTACTGTCAATCAACTTATGGGCGGTCTTTACAGCTCGTGTTAAAGAAAGATTAATATCATTACAACCCCATTCTAAAAGAAAATTAATGTTCCAAGTTCAGATATAAAGGGCATCGTGTATTCTATGGAGTGGAGTATTGGAGTAGATTGTTGGAGTGAGATTTGGAGTGGAGTCTTGGAGTGTAATGATTGAGTGTGTCTTGTATTGGAGAAAGAATGGTGTTAAAGTGAAGTTAACTATATTTGAATTTGGATGGTATTTAAAACTTTTGGTATCAATGATATATTTACTTAAATCAGTTCTTCTATGTCTGTATTGAATCAGAAGTTGAAAGATCTAGTCTGAACCTATATCAAATTGATAACAACTATTCATTTATACAGCATGTATATCAGTAAAAATTATCTCTAACTCTGTTGCATATTAATCCATTAAAAGTAAAACAATTAGTGACAGTTTAAACATTATATTATCAGTTGGAGATGACAGATTTGTTCTACTAACAAAAGACTTTGAAATGGCATTGTGGAAGAAGTGGATTAACTCTTAACTGCATATTAACAAGTAGTAAATTTCCGTCTGTCTTTACGTTCATAGGTGTTTTGATGGTATGTTTTGCACTCCGTCACACATTCTAAAGTCTTTAATGCATCCAACCATTTTGAAAGCAGGGTTTTGATTTGATTATATTGAATGGTTCCATATCACATGTAGATATGCATGGAAGTAATAGTTCCAAATGCAAATAAGAAGCCCGAAAGGGTCAAATAATCTAATATCATCTTTGTGATTTGAATTCCTCCCACATTTCTAGGTTAACACTTTAAATTTTAATATATACTGGCTGCTTATCGCATTTAGATGCGCATGAAAGTTTTGGAATTTTAAATATTGCCAATTGCAAACAAAACGCCCAAAAGGAATAAGTCAGTTCTTTTATTTTCATTTTATATACATTATAACATTATACTTTATTTTTTTAAATAAAATTTAGGTGCATTTAATCTGAAGATGCAAAAGTTAAGCCGCAGTTCCATTTTTTACGACCGCAAAAATTTTGTGGTAGTATTATGTTGTAGACATGTCGGTGTCGGCGTCCGTAGACAGTTTGGTTTCCGTTCAATAACTTTAGTTCTATCAATGGATCCATTTCAAATTTAGATACAATGATACCCTTTATAAAATGCAGGTTAGGATTCATTTGGGTGATCCAGCTTCGACCGAGGAGGGTCCAAAAGGGGATTTTTCAAATTTCAAATGTACGTTTTTTATTTTTTGTACAATTTTGTTGGGATTTTTTTCTTCGTATTCCCCATGTAAAATTCAACATAATGGGCTACAAGCGTCGTGACCTGTTTATTACTTTTATTGAGGTATAGAGGGTCGAAAAATGGTCACGCCCTAATAATTAAAACTTTTTTTATTTCTCATCCTATTTTGATGGGGTTTTTTGCAAATGATTCCTTTTGAAAAATACAACAAAAGTTTTTTCCAAGTATTTTTTTGTAAAAGTTTGCAGTTTTATTTAAAGGGTTCAAATGGTTTTAAAAATGCGATTTTGCAGGAGATGAGAAATTTTTATTTTCAGCCGATTTTGTTTGTTTGTTTTTTTTTTTTCATTTGATTTCTCCCAAGGAGAGCTTTCAGTAGTATGTCAACGGATTTTCTCTATCTCTTACAGTGTTTGAGCTAAAAGGGCTCAAAGTAGTGGGGGATTCAATTTCATTTTATATGGAAAAATTTTATTTTTAATATGATTTTGATAGGTTTTTTCTAAATGATTCCTTATGAAAAATTTTACAAGGTGACACCAGTTTTGAGGATAATGTGAGTCAAAATGACCTTTTATACATTCATATCACTGTGTCCTGCATTTTATTGTGTCCAGCATTTTACTGTGTCCAACACATTGCTGTGTCCAGGACATTATTGTGTCCAACAAAATACTGTGTCCACACTTATCCAAAGGTTCATTTGTTCACCTTTCAAATGTCAACATGCCAGTCGAATCATGTTGCGCTTGCGAAGCACATAAGTTTTTAAATTTCCTGGTAGTTTCAAATATATAAAAATAGGAGATGTGGCATGATTGTTCATAAGACAGCCACCCACCAAATGACAGTAGAATTGAAACTTCTACAGGTCCCATTATGGCCTTCAACAATGAATCAGAGTCAATAACATAATGGAAGCTGTAAAAGGCCCCAAAATACAAATTGTGAAACTTTACATAAAACACGACAATCGACCAAATCTTAAGCTAAAAGGGTGAACATATAACAATAAATGACTAATGAAACAACGACAACCACTGGGCTACAGGTTCCTGGCTTGGGACAGGCACATTAGTATGTGACGGGGTTAAACCAGTTTGTGAGCGCTCAACCCTCTCCCTAACTTGGGACAGTGGTGTGACAAAACAGCAATAATAACACGCTATAAAAATCGGTTGAAATGAATTTAACACTTGAGATCGATACTGGAAACCAAGAGAAACATTCTTGTGGTTGGAGTACAGTCTCTCTGACATATTTTACCTCATATCTTTTAATTTTCACAGAGAACCATTCATTCCAATCAATAATCAATATCTTTATTCTCATCATCATATACATATAGGTACAGAGAAATAAACAAACATAGGAACTAATATATACACAATGTATGCAAAATATCAATAAATATATACAATATATACATAGATGTGGCATCTGGTCAACTGGTTTCAATCAGCTAAGTTCAGGAAGATTATTCACACCGTGGCCAGTCGCAAAATTCCAAATTACAAATGTGATAGAGAAACGTGCATTCCAGTTGTTACATCTTTCAACTGGTTTCATATTGTAACGTTAGTGTTGGCGGTATCGCATTAATAGTCAGCCTTTTGTACAAATATTACCAGCATAAACGGTATCTGAAGCGACTATTCGGAAGTCAATAATTATATATTAATTACTCATGTATAGAATCGTTTCAGTTTTTCACACCGGCATATGCTCGAAGATAATTTACGTGTGTAAGTCCATCCTACGATCGATTTGTTGTAAAGTACCATAATCAGATAAGTTTCCAAGCAGAGTAAAGGGAATATAATGTCCATGAAAAATATCAAGATTTTTAAATTCAAATTTGATATGGCTAAATTGGCAGCTCGTCTACATGTGAGTAGAATATTTATTTTTTAAATCCAAACTTAAAAGTATAATGCTTAATATTGTATGCTGAGTAAAAGCATGAGACATTGTCGCGATATGTTAGATTTTTTATATGAATATACATATCGACATTTTTGTCAAGCATTTTAAAGTCTCTTATGAAAGTCTATCACGCATAGTTCAGCCATGAACTTGATTTTCTTGAATTGTTCTATAAACCACTCATTTTTTCCGTCTCAGACTTAATAGAATTATTACGCAATTTTCTAGTTTTAACGTAAAAACCATTTCGTATTTTCCAGCAGTCTAAGCAGACCTGCATTATCGACACGGGACTTAACAACTGGGATTTTTTTTATATCTGAACTAAGCTTGATTTTATTTAGGTGGGCGTTAAATCTTTGATATTAGAAGAAATTTACTCGATAATTTGGAATTTAAGATTATCTTCCACAGAAGTTAAATTTTATTTTTAATTTTAAGACCTTCACCTTCACATCCGACACGAGTGGCGGCAGGCGTTGATTTAGGATGTTCTTTGCTGCCAGATTTTAGAACTTCTCTAGTTTTATCCATTCCATATATAGCATTGATATTTTTTGCCCAATGACTCTCACTTTTCTTTTCATAATTCTATTAAACCCACTTAAAACGCCATTCGAAAAGTTTTTATGAAATTCTTGTTATTTCTTCTTGAGTTTTAATGGAAGGAACCTATTTAAATCAAAAGCTATCTATATATCAAGAGAGGCCATTTTCCCGCCAAATGTTCAAATGCTTAAATTTATCAAGAAAACGAGCACACTGACTCTACAATTTTTCTGCTTATTATGTTCAAATGTGAAAGATCTTTAAAGCAATAATAAGGTTCAAAATCCTTTTATTTTTAATATCGCCAGCAAACATCATTTTAATTAACGTACTACCTAACAAAGATTGCTCTCAGTCAGACTTTTCTGTTGTAAACACTTAATGTGATTAATAAATATTTGTGCCTTATGTGCACATTTCTAATTGAAGCCCAAGGGAAATAAAACTTAACATAATTTGATTCTTGGCACCTTTTTAAGAACACGTGAGTTGTGAATGTGTTGCCAAACTTTTCCGACTCACGTTAAGCCTCACATATTCGCATTTAATTTCTTTGTTACGAAAACTGCAAATATTTGCTTTCCTTATGTAAACACCGAAGGTTTGACCTCTTAATTCTAATTTTGAAATCGATGGTCGAAGTGATTTCATTCTATCATATTTTATTCTATTGATTTGTTACTTTAATTATCGGAAAAGCCGAGTGTGGAAATAATTTAAAAGCTTTAAAATTGATATGAAATGTAAAATCTCTTCTATTACTTTTGTAAATAAACCAGTCATGTATTTTAGGTGTGCTAGAACCACAAAGCTATTAACTTTTAATGTCGGATTCTTTATTGACCGACCGTCCTATATTTGGCTCCCGGCATGTCTGATGAACGTAAATTCAGAAAAGCACTCATAACTTTATTGAATTGAATTGTCATCATTTGTCACGTAGCTGTCATCGAAGCAGCAACACGTGCTGCCGAGCAGGAACTTCACCCGTAGTACAACGTGGAGTGATGGAGTAATGACCAACTCCTTACATCGTCCTCGACGCAGTGATCCACTGGCAACCAGCCCTGCTGCAGTGTGTTGAGGTAGGACGCGGCCATAAAAATCACTACACAGCGTAACCGGTCTGCTCTGTTCGGCACCGTGGCACTCAACAGTGCCGTTGTAGTTCAACTAAAGCCAGCAAGTTACAAAAAGTCATCAAACAGACGCCATTTATATTCAACGACAGTTCATCAAGTCGAATAAGATACAGAAACTCAACCTAGCCTCTTGACCAAATCCAATCAACGTTCCAACAAAAGTTACATCAATACCTTAAGTTCCGCCAGGGGCCCTCCGACTGAGAGCATTAATTTGCTGTGCAGGACGTTAAAAACCATCAACCACCACTGAATTGTCATAAAACTTAACACAAAGTTTGTGACAAACGTGTTGAACAAGTACAGTACAGAATACAGAACTGATGGAATATAGTACATGATATAAAACAGTAGATCATGAAGTTTTGTAAAATTGTTTAGTCTCTCATCCTCAGTTCTTATGCCTGTTTAATAAAGGAAACTGTTATTTTTACTTCAAGTTGATTTAAAGAAAGCTCATTTAAATTTGAGAAGTTTGTTGAATTTCTAAATTTTTGAAGAGCTCTGGTCGAACATGGTCATATATTTGACAATATAAGAAAAAGTGTTTTTCATTCATACAGTTTAATTTGACTTTTGAAAATTTGATATAAGAGCATGTAAGATGCGCATCGTGGATTTCATCATCCCAAAAAACTAATCCACATGATCCGATTTTCGGTCTTTAAAGCCCCCTCCCCCCCAAAAAAAACGCCTCAAAATCCAAAAACAGCCACATGTAACAATGCGATCAAAATTAAAGGACGCACGCTCAAAAATTAATATCGTTACATATGCATATCCTAAAATCATTTGTGTAATATTTTGAGATATCAATTCAAACAAAATGTGCATGTGGGAAAAAATTAACCAAAATGATGTCAATTACATATTCAAAATAAGTATAGTTGTCAAAGGACGAGGGTCGTTAAGGCCCATTTTTGCCCTAGAAATTGGCTAAAAAATTAAAATTGGTTAATATCTATTATTTTCTATTTTTTGTATTGAATAATGTCTATAAAAAGAAAATCAAACAGAATTTTTAGTTAAATTAGTTCTACAATTTTCACATGACACAAAGAAATGCTTTAAATGTGAAAATACTAAGAAATTAATAAATTTGATGCAATATTTGATACTTTATTGTCGATTTTAATAAAGATCGCACAAAAACATGACAACCAAACTTTGTACAATTAAAGATCTACCAAGTACAAATGTTTGGTTAAAATATCTTCGTTATGTTTTTGTGTGATCATATCTATTTTGAACATAACACCTCCAAAAATTGGGTATTTTTACCGAAAATGTTAAATTCTTGTCAAAATAGTCAAAAATACCCTTCCATTTTGTCGAAATGAAGAAAAGTATACTAGAAAAAGTAATGAATTATTAAAAGACCATTATTATAATATATAAACAGCATTTTCACAACAACATTTTATTGTGTTACAAAATCTTAAATTTGGGCGAAATATGGGGCTTCACATACCTACTCCTTTTTAACATTTATAAATGCACATGAGTTACAGAAATCAAATTATAAAATAAGGTCAAGATGATATTTTAAATCGTGCTAGCCAGAAAAACTATTCCTTATCATAATATTCATAAGAAATGTAAGATAAACACATTGCACATCTATTCACTAAGATTGGTCATTTACAATTTTATTTGAACTTAAGTTCTAGTCATATTTTTTTTAATCATCGGAGGCGAATCTGACCAACAGTTGCTGAGAATACTATTTGACCTCTTGACCAGCTGAAATCAGTGCAAATGAGGTCAATAATTTGAAAATTTTTAAAGATATGTATCGTGTGTGGTTTCAAGGTCCTTAATTTATTTTTAATGAAGGGTCAATTTTATGATGAGGGATCGGCACTACATCTTGTGAAAATCCGTTCCGTGTTTGGGTTCAATCATCCTCACAATGTCAGGGGTCCTGTGTCCACACTTGTCCGACGGACAAGTGTGTGACGGACAAGTGTGGACACAGGGCCCCTGACATTGTGATGATTGGAATTAGTTAAATCTAGTCTCAGGTGTCACCTTCGGTGCCGGAAAGGCACAAAAATCAATAAATATTCTTGAAAGAAATCTTGTAAACACCAACATAATTTTTTAAATATATGATGTGTAGAAGTCCAAAGTGTTGCGAATGCACAAATGCACGTATGGCTTTCTCTCAAACTGAGTTGAACTTGTTAACCTAATAAATATAACATTCAGCACTTAAAAAATATTGACCCCTCTCAATCCCTTCTAGGAATATTTGCTCTGCGAGCGTTGATACTTATTTTAAAATTCGGTAATAATTTACCATTAATAATTCATTAACAATGAATTATGAACTTTATTGATATCCATTTAAATATTATGTCTGTGTATTCAATTTATTGGTTTTTGACTTTTTTCTGCCTCCACTTCGCACAAGAAAGGCTTAATCATTTTTATACCATTTCTCATTCTTTTTGACCGCCTCAGTGATGTAATGGTCAGCGTGCATGCTCGCCTCGAGTGAGGAAGGTCGTGGGTTCGATCTCCGGCCGGGTCAAACCAAAGACTTTAAAATTGGTATTTGCTGCTTTTTGCAGCATTTTGGAGTCAGAGCAAAGACTGGTCGGCCCAGAGCCAGAATAATGAGTCTGGGTAAAGTGGCATGTCTTCCTGTGGACGGTTGCTTTCTTGAGCTAGCACGTTAAAAATCCGACTCAGCGTGTCGGTCTAGTACAAAGCAGGGTTTATCATCATCATTCATTAATATGCTCTCGTCCTGAATATGCATGAAATAATTGCCACTGGACGTTAAGCAACATTCAATCCATCAATAATTCTTTTTGTCTTCAGCGAAGCTTGTCCGGGCCAAGTTTAGCTTGTGTGTACCGCCATGAGCAATGTTCCAACTTTATCTCAATTTGACCTACTTAAGTTGTATTTCCGTGTTCGGATTTTACTTTTTTGTCTTTTGACCTATTGTTTAGGCCGAGGAAGATTCTCCCAATAATACTGAGAATAACTGAATTGTGTGCAACAAAAATTTGTATGATTTTTTAAGTCCACGTTCAATCGAACATAGTTTATATATTTTCCATCATTTTTCGAATAGAATATTAGGTGCATATTTTAGCTCACCTGGCCAAAGGCTTTTGTCATTACTTGGCGTCCGTCGTTAACTTTTCACATTTTTATTAACTCCTCTAAAACCACTTGGCCAAATCGAACCAAACTTAACAGGAAGGCTCTAAATAAGGTGCCTTATAAAGATTGCTCATTTCGTCCTGATACGTCAACAAACATATGGCCGCCATAGGCAATTCTTGTTTCTGATTGGCTGATTACAAGAAAACCCTTCTCCTCTGAAACCACAAGACTGAATGAAACCAAACTTGACAAGAATAATCTTTGTAATGTCCTTTATTAAGATTGCTTATTTCGCGCAATGGGTCAATAAACATTGCCGCAATTGGCAATTCTTGTTTCTAATGCCTCTAAATAAGTTCCTTTATAAAGATCGCTCATTTCGTGCTGATCCGTTCACTTACATGGCCGCCATTGGCAATTCTTGTTTCTGATTGGCTAATTCAAAGAAAATCATCTGCTCTGAAACAGCAAGGCCAAAGGAACCAAACTTGAGAGGAAGCTTCTATATAAGTTCTATTATAAAGATTGCTCATTTCATGCCGATCCGTTTACAAACATGGCCGCCATGGGCAATTCTTGTTTTTGATTGGCCGATAAAAAGAAAATGTATCTCCTGTGAAACAGCAAGGCCAAATTGAACCAAACTTGACAGTAAGCCTCTATATAAGTTCCTTTATAGTGATTGCTCATTTCGTGCCGATCCATTTACAAACATGGCCGCCATGGGTTTCTGATTTTCTGTTTCAAAGAAATGCATCTTCTCCGAAACGGCAAGACCAAATGGAACCAAACTTGACAGGAAGTCTCTATATAAAGTCCATTATAGAGATTGCTTATTTTTTGCCGACCGTAAACAGATATGGCCACAATAAGAAATTCTTTCTGATTGGCTCATTCAAAGAAATGCATCTCCTCTGAAACAACAAGGTCCAATGAAACCAAAATTGACAGGAAGCCTCTCTATAAGGTCCTTTATTATGATTGCTCATTTCATGCTGATCTCAATCATGGCTGTCATGGGCGATTCCTGATTCTGATTGGCTGATATAAAAAAATAATCTCTGAAACCCCTTGGCCAAAATAAACTGATATTCAATAGGAAGCAATAATGACAGGTCCCCTATACCATTTCAACTGATTAGCCTTATTGGGAGTCTTCCAGCATCCGACCCAAATTAAGACACTTTTACATACTGTTTATGCATCATTGACATTGGTCACGTTTTATGTCATGACTTGTATCCCCAGTAACTGTGTGGAATACCATCATGGAGATTGATGTGCGGATGTGTCTTGGGGAGTTACATGTGTAAGTAGCATATTACCCAATGTAGGTCTTTTTGACCTACTTTTCATTCATCATCGACTTTGGTTAAGTTTTATATGTGTCTATGTTCCTCATTCACAATGGTATACCATCATGTACATTGATGTGGATGCGTCAGGAAGAGTGGTGGCTTACAACCCTAGTTACATGAAGGTTACATGACCTACATAACGCGAGACATTGACTTGGGTTAAGTTTTATGTACCACCCGTTTCCTCATTAACTGTATGGCATGTGTGTGTTGGTGAGCAGATGTGTCTTGGGGACTGAAAGCACCTTCCCAAATTAGGTCACTTTGACCTACAAATGTACATTACATTCATCATTGACTGGTTAATTTTTACATTTGACTGGTTTTCTCAGATACAGTATGACCTAACATCATATAGATTGTGTGAATTTCTTTTGGAATTTTTCAGTTTCCCTTCCTAATGAGGTCACTTTTTCATTCATTCCATGCTTTAATGACTCTGGTTAACTTTACAGTTTGTACATAACATCACAGTTTAGTTTTTGTGTACTAGGTGTCCTACCATTTTGTAGCTTTCTGTGCAAATGCAGTTTTTTGTCTGTCAGCATCTCACCAATGTAGGTAATGTAAGGTCATTTTGACCTACAAATCATGCTTCTGAACCAGCTAAGTCTAAAGGATAAAGTACTGTACTTTATATAAAAAGATTGCTTACTTCATCCCGATCAGACTACAAAAATGTCCGCCATGGATAATTCTTGTTTCTGATTGGTTGATTCAAAGACAGAAATCTCTGATACTACTAAGACAGGAAACCTCTATATAAGACCCTTTCTAAAGATGACTCATTCCTCTAAATCATGAAACAAACATGGCTATCATTGGCAATTCTTGTTTCTGGTTGGTCTGTTTTTACAAAAATCTTCAAAGATGAAACAGCCCGGCCAAAGACATTATGCATTGGATGCATTTATTTACAATGTATCTGTAAAGTTTGCAAAAACATTGCTAATTTTCGCCAGACATTACAACAAATGTCGCTAATCGAAAAATGTTTTAAAGGTCCTTTTAGATAATTAATTTTTTTGTCCCAAGTGGGAACTGTCATGTGGAAGGACATTTTATTATTGTTATTCTTCTCAGGTGAGCAATACAGGCTCAGTCTTCTGATCCTCTAGTTATATTTGTATTCGGCAGTTACAGCAAAATATGAACAATAAAACCTACCACTCCCCAACCTAAAAAAAAAAAATTTGACCAATTTCTAAAACCTTAAAGGATCATATTAAAGACCACTCTGTGCACTTCACCCCGATCCGAGAAGAGGTCAACTTATTGTTGTATTACCGGTAAATCGAAGTTAAGACCAAATAGTGTATAACAATAAAAATAGTTTATCTCTCTCATTTGGTTGATTATAAAGCGGTTACCAAACAAGTCTAAGAAAATATATTCAGAGGCGGATCCAGACTTTAAAAAAACGGGGTCGACTTTTTCTGGACCTCTTGATTCATCAATTTTCTCGATTTCTAATGGACCAAAATTTAGTCCAAACTTTTCCTTTTTTATCATTTATGCGTTTCAAAGGGAGGGACGGGTACCCCTGAGCCCTCTTGGATCCGCCCTGATATTGCCCTATACATATCCTCTGCTAACCATATTCTTTATTATTAATTTTCAGAAAAATAAAAGTCAACCGAAAATGGCAGATGAATCTAGTTGGCGCGCAGAAGTTTCAAAAGAATTGTTTAACTCTTTAGAGGATATGTACAGGCATGATAGGCATACGGACACGAGCATTGTGATTGGTGAGAGAACATTCAAATGTCACAGAGTTGTCTTAGCCGCAGTTTCGCCTTACTTCGATGCAATGTTTTCCTCTGGCATGCTGGAGAGTCAAAATGGAACCGTCAATATTCAAGACTGTAGTATCGGCATATTTGAGAATATTTTGGATTTTATTTACTCCGGAAGGAAAGTGGTGACCTTTGATAACTGTGAAGATTTACTTCGAGCCGCTGCAATTTTTCAAATGAAACAATTGCATGAAAAATGCGAACAGTTTCTCCTGTGTAACTTAACATCAGACAACTGCTTAGGTGCATGGAAACTTGCAAAATCATATGATTGTCCGACACTATGCAAAAAGTCTTGGACATTAATTTTAATGAATTTCACAGATATCTGTAGATCTGACGATTTTTCCTTTTTGGACAAGGACGACCTAATCAAGATTATCACAGACGACAATTTGAATGTGACAAATGAAGAAGTCGTCTGTGATTCGGTTTTTCGATGGTACGAATCTGATGTATCTAAAAGAAAAGAGGATACCATAGATTTATTTGAATATCTGCGACTGCCGCTGCTCGGATCTGAATATCTTCTACACGAAGTTGAGCCGATGGATCTCGTCAGAGAAAGTTCAAGATGCCGAGATATTGTTAAAGAAGCCATATCGTACCAAATGCTTCCCGCAAGACGCGCTGAATTTAATTCAGCACGGATCGCTTTCCGGAATCATCTTACCATGGAAGAAGTTTTGATTGTCCTTGGAGGATATAACGGCACTTCTGAAAAGGTTGTTGATGTATTCGCTTACAGTTTTCTGCAACAGAAATGGTTCTTTTTGACGCCGTTACTGTTTCCGTTGGGCAGAGAATTTGCGTCATGCATTTATGGCAACGACATTTTCGTTTCCGGTGGATCGCAGAAGCTTGATTGCCTATTGCGGTTTCGGTCGGAAAACAACGAATGGTATCGGTGTTTATCTCCAGTACAGGGAAGACGACGACATGCAATGGTTGCTCTTGGTGGTTCCATATTTGTACTTGGTGGTTTTGATGATAATATCAAAGAAGAATCGGCAAAAACTCTTTCAAGTGTTGAGGAGTACGACATCAACCAAAGAACCTGGAAAAAGGCGGGACATTTACCGATAGCGGTACGATCAATGTCTTCGACCGTATCAAAGGAGAAAGTTTTCGTCTTTGGTGGCATTCTTGCAGACGACAAAGAAACAAAAGCAATTCAGTATTTCGATACCAGATTGCAGTCGAGTGCTATTGTTGCAAATCTCCCATCTCCGTGTAAGTTGTCCCGTGCATTAGTTTCGGATAAAAATATGCATGTCGTTTGCACGGATGGAAATGTATTATGCGTATCGGACGATGGAAGCAGTCGAACCGTTGCTACAATTCCAAATTTTCAGAGGAAAAGATTCTGTGCAATACATCACAAAGGGAGCATACTCATTCTCGGCGGAGAAAGCAACAATTCAATTCACCAGAATATCATATCTGTCAATATTTCAACCAATCATATTGAACAAAACAAATCGACAATGATTCCACCTCGAGCAAACTTTGCTGGACTAAAAATCGTGATGCAGAAAAAGTTTTTAACAAGGGAATTTTCAATGAATGAAAAGTCATGAACTTAAATATTATATAAACCTGACTGTAAAATGCTTGTTTTCACTTAGAGAGGTGTAAATAAGTAAGAATTGTTCTTTGCTGTAGATTTTCAAACTTTTTGCTACCAGTCAGGAAAACACTTGCGGGGTGCATTATATATACCCACAGAAAAAAACAGGTAAATTTTTGGCTTTGGATTTTCAAACTTTTTGCTACCAGCCAGGAAAACACTAGTGGGGTGCATTATTTACCCCCCCCCCCAAAAAAAAAAAAAAAAAAAAATTGTTGGCTTTGGATTTTCCAACTTTTTGCTACCAGTCATGAAAAAAACTTCATGGGTTGTAATCATGTAAAATGTAAAATTTTTGTAACCATCTAAAAATTATTACATAATAATAAAAGAAACCTGTAGTGTACCACATATATGAAAATGAAAAGATACGGGTAAGTTAGGGAGACTGAACTCCAACCACGAAAAAAAAACTGAGTAAATTTACAAAACTTCAGATCTCCACAAGGCCTTCAACCTCCTTGTGAAAAGCTTTAAATCGCTTTTGTGAAAGAATATCAATCATTTATTATCTATTGTTTTAGTACGTTTCTTGTAATGTGAACGTGGAAATTTAAGCGTGAGGGTTATTTTCGCTTATTTTTCGTTTTGAACGTTCACGCAAAAATAACCCCACACGCGAATATAAAATGCTGTTTAGTTATTACTATAGAAATGTCAGATAATGCGGAATTGATATCCATGCGAAATATTTTAACTCATATTTCCCGAAAATTGTACCCTGCAAATATATACACGTTTACAGTATATATATAAACAAAACAATTCATATATAATATAACCTTTTATTGGCAGTTTTGATGTTTTTACTTTTCTTTAAAGCTTACATGTGATGGATGATAACTGAGAATTTTTACCGTTTATTTTAATATAACATTGTCCAGCTTATTGTTAAATGTCTCCAGTGGATTTTAAAATTTATACATGTATAAATTTTATTTTAATCAAAATATTGTAAACTTGTTTTGAAGTGCCTTGTTTCAAAAGCTTATTTTGAATAAAGATTTTTTTGAACTAATCAATTTAATGTTTTTGATACATGTTTATATGTTTATGATGTCATTATAAAATTTAAGATAACTATATTGTTCAAACAAGTAGAGATTTTTTGATATTTTCTTTCTGAAATTACTTTTGACATATGGCAATGACAATCGCGAGTTGACCTAAATTCGATTTATACTCATTGAAGGTGCCATGTGCGGGACATGGGGGAGGGGGGAGATGACGGCCAATGCAATCCTACAGCTGTCTTGGTGACGGGGTCATGAAGTTTGACCTTTGGTTATACGTTATTGTTGTTAATGAAAAAATGAAGCATATACTTATACTAACTCGAAGTTAAACACGATCAAATTATTTTTTGTCTAAGAGACAAAAATATAAATTTCAAGTTCTTTTAATTTCAAAGGAGGCATAGAACAAAATTTTATTTCAGTCGTCGACTGAATTTATTAGGACAAATAGAGGATGTCGGCAAAGGAAAATCAGAAACCATTAATATCAAGCAAAGGCATCAATTCCTATATAAAAAGCGACTTTTATTTTTAATTAAATTTTCAATGAAGGTAATTATTGCTTTGATTTGATTACAACCAAATGCATTTGCCATGATGATAAAGTTATAGTATGCAAATAGCTGTGGCTATCTCCTCACAGCTCCCTAGACTTGTTAAATTTAAGCGGCATTGGTTTAAAGTGGCTTCATCTCCTGTACATTGCACACTCGATAATAGAAAACCTTTCTCAGACGGAGGAATACTTGTTTCCGGTGGCCCGGCTTCACCAGTACTGAAATAAACATAAAATGCAATTGTCAGTTAATCCTAACTTTGTCTTATTTTAAAGGAAAACCTTTGACATGAAACAACCCCCTCCCCCACAAAAAAAAAAAAAAAAAAAAAAAAAACAAAAAAAAAAAAAAAAAATAAAAAAAAAAAAAAAAAAAAAAAAAAAAAAAAAACAAACAAAAAAAAACCAAAAAACAAAAACAATACAAAACAAAACACAAAAAACATGTTTTTTGTTTGTAATTTATTCAGTGTTAAGTCCCTGGAAATTATGTTTTTTCTTTTCAGTGGTAGTTTTGCAAAAAGTCTAGCGTTAGTTTTAACTAACTACTATCTAAGAAATCGTTTGAACATCGTTTATTTTGATGACTTACAGACTCAAGGGGGTCGTGAACAAGACCCCCATATAAAGGAAAAAAACATGGTTAAACATACCCGCAAAATTTCACCTTGTATAGTAAATGAGATGTGGTATGATTTTTGTACCTTTGTCATAGTGGTGTTCCAGGGTGCGGAAGGAAGGCTTAAAGATTCTTTAAAAATGATGATACATAGGGGACTGACGGGAATCATCAGAAGACTGAGAAATCCATGGTCAACAAAAGAAATTCAACGACCCTGAAAATAAGAGCGATTTTTTCTGCACTTGTGGCATCCAACGTGTGACTTGGATTTAGTTTTCAGTGCAGTGTCGTGTGTTCTATGTTTATCTTTCGTTTTAATTTGTTGGCCGTGCTTCCGATTTAACAATTTCTGTCTGCCCCTTCGGTATCTTTGAATTCCTTTTGAAGTAAATACGGCGCTAAGTTACGACTTGTTGTCGTCTTCAGGTGTTTCAAGCTACGAAAGCAGAAAGATATACCTTTAAATTCGTAAGATGATTATTTCGTATTGATAAATCCCGATGTAGGGGTGTGTGTGATCCTGACCAAAAATTTTTCGAAGTGAAATAGATAGAATTTCTAGAAGAAATCCTCGGTTAAGTAGTTGGCCTATAAGAAGACGCCCTGTTTCAGTCAAGCCCTGAACAAAATATATAACCAATATGAATGTTCGACTGCATTTTAGTTCAGTTTAGGACTATTAGGGATATTTCACAAATGACTTACGTTCACAACGTACGTATTAAGACCACTTATTGCTTAGATAGATAAATGTATATATCGTATATAAAAGATGAATGTTACTCAGAAAATATTTCTTTTGTGTAATCGCTTTTACATAAAGGGTATTTTTGTTGTAATCTGAATATCATAACATGTTCAAAAACAAAATACCCGAAAATAACTTATCAAGATACAATTTGCTAAGTTGACTTACGTACACATAACTTGTTTTAACAACGTTAGTATACGTAAGAACAAGAAAATCAGAGTAACTGTTCTTGAATGCGAAATATTTTGAATTTGTTGCAAATTAATTTTAAATAATAATTTTTTTGCACATGTAAATGTAGCTTGTTCTGTCAATTCGTAATTGTAAGTGTTCAAATTATTTTAATATTTCAAGACCTGAAAACAAATACATTTGTTTGAACATATAATATATGAGAAAACCCGACTCCAATTACATGCTGAGCAAGAACTTCGACCGTAGTACTACGTGGAGTGATGGAGTAATAACGAAAACAATGTGGTATTTCTTTAAAATTTTCATATTCGACGGTTACTGAGGGGTGGATTATATTTTTAGAACGATACCAATGGTTCATATGAAACCTTCATTCACCGTGTTTCTATCAAAGGATAATGCATGACAACTATACAATTCCAAGGTATGGCTACATTCCGCGAAATGATGAAATATTTTCCAATGTATAAATGAATGGATGCGACTTCAATAAAGGCATTTTAAATACTGTATAATAAAATGAATATATTAATATATTTATTAATTGCATTACTTCGAGTCATACCCATTCATTCAACAACAAAACTGGCCTCCTTGTTTTGCACAACGTAACACTGAATTCACTCAATCCTATGTGAAAGCTATATTTCAACTACATGTACTTTGAAAAACTTGTTGCGCTATATTTAACCTAACTACTTGAAAATTGTTGTTTCTCAAACTATGGTGTATAACTAGCATGTGTATATAGTTAAGAAGTTGTTGTTGTCCAATTTCAATTAACAATCTAATGAATATAATATTACAATATGTATATATATATCCTTATTTTGGAGCCTTCCACAACAACTTATTGTTGAGACCTTGAAATGATCTTTAGGTTTATCTATTTCTTCAGTGTTATATATAGGACTCCCGTCTCATTTTCCTTGACCTATTATATTTTGTTATTTATAGTAAAATGTACAAAAGAGGTAAATGTCAAGGACCCCGTACGAAACGGAACAAATTTTGATATAGAGGTTTTTAATTCACCAGCTGCAAGGATAAATATAACACGCACGCATTCACACAAACACACACGTATGCACAATATACATGATATATATCCAACATATAAACAGGATTTGAGCCTTGTTATTATGGTTTTTACCCGATATTATACTTCTCAATCCATAAAGAGAGTAATTGATTTTTATGCATGTTTGGTTACCCGTCCAAACTTTTGGAATAAAATCTTACTATTTACACTTTTCAATCTTTGGAAAATGTAATGTATCTCCCTTTCCCCCATCATCCACCTAATTTGTCTAAAAAAATCAGGTAACTCAAAATAAAAAAAAATACAGATTCAAGTTATTTAGAAAAAAACGCCTTAAATGAATCGTAACAAAAATTTTATATTGTAATAACATATTTTCCCAAGTTATTTTCCAAAATATGTCTTTTTTGCAGTAAATTTTTTTTCTTTGATCCGCTTCATTTTCCAAACACCTAAAATATTATTTAAAACAATAATTGCTCCTTTTATGTTCTTTACGTTTAGATAAGTATTCTTAAGTATACGAAAGTGAGTTACGTCCGTTTTGTGAAATATGCACTGAAATTGCTGCCATTTTAATTCTGCTCCTTTTTAATAAAATTATTCTTCGGCAATCTCATAGGGAAAAAAGAACATCTTATAAGTAGATGTAACATGGTCACTTAAAAATTGAAACCTTTGAGATCAGGTAAAAATGGAACATACTGTTGCATGGACAATCTAAACATACAAATTGATCGTTTTATTGAAAAATTGCGGAAAGTCGTTAAGATGGACAGATCTTAAACAACAGACCAGACCACGGTTGTTACCTATTTGTACTCTACTGACAATATGTAAAAATATACATATGACATGTAATTGATTTAATGTGATGAATGTACATGTTTTAATTACCGAGTGATCACATGATAGACAGTTTGACAGAAAACGAGAAGACCAGGGAACCGTATAAATTATTGTATAAAGGGCCCTTTAAAATTTGTACTATATATAAAATTTGGTATATTTTCAAATCTTATGTTGAGTTCCTAATAGGGTTGCTGTCATAAGAAAAATGGCTAATTACTTGAGGGAAAATTCAAAAGAGGAGATAAGAAGGTCGACCTAATTTGCCGGGTCGGTCTTTAAGTTATCTGAAAATGAAAAGTCAGAAATAATGCATTACAAGCACTAGAAAAACAGAGTAATTTTACAAATCTAGAAGTCTCCACATTGCCTTAAACAAGGACGGAATATTATTTTTTTGAAAAGCGTTGAATCGCCCCCAATAAAAAATCGTGTATGCTCAAATAAATAATACTCTTACCTGAATATAATCAAAAATATACATGTACATAAAGCTTTTATCGAAGAATTCAGTCAGTTTTCCATGATGACGAAATCATCATGCATCTCAGTTAGTATTCCTGTCTTATTTTAACTTATATATTAACTTTTTGCAAATAAATATGGAATGGTTTTTACAAAATTTTACCATGCTAGAGATATGATCATTCAAATAAAAAAACTCCAGTCTACGCTCAATAAAAACCGAATTATATTTGCGAAATGACAATACTAGAAAAATATGCACATGTTCGTCAGGAAAAGTGTAGTTCTTGAAAAGGCATGAAAAAATTTCCAAATCTAAAATTATCAACCAAACAAATAAATGATGAATTCAAAAATCCATCAGATAACAAGCCAGATATCTTTCTCTTAAAACAAATAGCGCATTGAATCATATTCCCCATAACTGAGTGTTGATAATAAGTAGAATGATATCAATAATATCATGAAAACACTTATTTATGGTTTGTGGTGATTACAGAAAAAAGGTTCAAGATCGGGTATGACCTGTAAATTTATTTATTTATGATAATTGATATGAAATGTTGCCGGCAAACTCTACGAATTATTTAGAAATTGTGTTACGTGCTATTTTTTTTTGTCGTATTTGGTATTGAAAAGCAACGACAAGATGCATAGTGCATATGCTACATGCTCACTAACTACATGGACAACACAAGAAGAAGAAGTGAAATGGTAAGGTAAATCACATAAGGCATGAACCACGCTAAGGGAGGTAATTCTTATTCAAAATGAGAATAAGTTCCATCGACTTAACATTGTTATTTCCTTAATTGCCTATTCTAATAAAATAGCACAGACAATTTACTTGCCTGAAAATATGCTTCCCAGCTAAATGTGCCACGCATGAATTTCATGCGTTAACTTTTTCGTATCATTTTTACACGAATTACATATAGATTTCATGTGCAATTTTTTTTCATGTCATTTTGACATGAAAAGTATACACAAAATCCATGCAAAATTTTTCGTGTCATTTTCACACATAAATATTTCGTTGTGAATTCGATGCAAAAATTTTCATATCAAAAGGAATTCGATGATACCAAAGAGGCAGACAGAAATCGTTAAGTCGGTTGACAGACCATGTCCAACAAAATGAAACGAAAGACAAACAAAGAACTAAAGCTTGAGTAACACGAAGCCTACAAAAATCCGGGTGAGTTCAAATGCTCCGGAAGGTTAAGGAACTCATGCGCCACTAGTAACACCCGTCGTGTTACTCATTGTAGTTAAAACCCAGTGATGTTAATTTGTTTTTGGAAGTTCAATTATTATCTGAATGCACAGATGTAGTGTCGTCGACATCTAGCAAATAATTCCGCTCAAACCGGTGCTAGGGGCCGTCTTGAGGTGTGAGGTGTGAGTTTTTACTCCCGTGTTGAAGGCCTCACTGTGACTTTGAGATGAAGAACAGCAATCAAGGCGCTGTCCCTTTGCTTGGAATTTACTTGTACATGTGAGATTTTTGTGTCATGAATATTTATACACCATACCCCCCCTTTTTTCTATTTTGTTTCTTGTCTAACCCTTAAACATCATTAATTTTATAATTAATCGGTATATTTAAATTCTCTAACCCCCATTCATAACCGAATGTAAAATTTTAAAGTACACATTAATGAAAGACTGACTACCTTTTTCATCAGAGGAATTCATGTTATTTAAATGATATTTTATGGAAAAAATAAATTTCACATGAAACAAAATGATGAAAAATTCCAGACCACATAAAAAAATTAAAAGCGA
>JAULBM010055643.1:0-10425 GCA_032357055.1 Geukensia granosissima
CATTCAAACCCAAATTATATAATAATGTTCTGATAAATGTTGCTCAATTGTTACAACTTGTACTCTTCACAGCTAACGCTTTATAACAACACCGTAATATACAATTATCACTAGTCAAAATGAACCAAAGTTAAATCATTCTAAAATAACGCTCATAACAAAGTGGATACTTTCCAAGTTCATAATAAACCATGAAATTAGATGTTTGTCTTTTCACTCCTAAAATATTTTGCTAAAGTCAATTTGAACCTTTGTCTTGAATCAATGCTATGGATATAACTGAAAAAGAATTTACAAAGAGAGATCAAAAATTGACCTACTAGAACTCGTTAAACAGGCAATTTTTCTTGCGTTGATTCAGGTGAAGTTCATTTAACGTCATTTTCACTTTATTTTAACTTTATATTCATTTCAACATTTTAATATAGACTTCACTTTATATTAAATAATTATGATCATTAGCAGCAAGAACTGTTGTTGTGTCAGTACTGAAATTCTTACTGCTAGGTCGCTTAAATGGTCAAGGAAAAGTTCTTATTATTGGGTTGATGAAAAATTCCAGGAGACAAAGTTCTACCTACTAAGCTGGTGATACAGTTCAGGACAAACTTCTGCCTATTGGGCGGGTTATACATTCAGGAACAAGGTTCGGACTACTGAGCTGGAGATACAGTCAGGAACAGGATTCTGATAACTGGGCGGATGATACTCTCAGGAACAAGGGTCCAACTACAGGCTGGTGATACAATCAGAAACAAAGTTCTGACATAAGGCTGGTGATACAGTCATGAACAAATTTCTTACTTCTATGCTGGTGATACAGTCATGAACAAGATTATGACTATTGGACTGGTGAGTCTGTCGGAAACAAACTCTTACTTCTAGGCTGGTAATTCAGTATAAAACAGATCTGACTTATTGTCTGGTGATACAGTCAGGAACAAGGTTCTGATGACGGGGCTGGTGATACAGGCATGGAAAAAGTTCTGACTACTGGGCTGGTGGTACAGTCAGGAACAAAGTTCTGACTACATGGCTTGTGACACAGTCATGAACAAAGCTCTGACTACTGGCATGGTGATACAACCAGTAAAACAGTTCTGACACAGGGCTGGTGATACAGTCAGGATCAAAGTTCTGACTACTGGGCTTGTGAAACAGCCAGGAACAAGGTTCTGAAAAGTGTGCTGGTGATACCGTCAGGAACAATGTTCTGACTACTGAGCAGATGATACAGTAAGGAACAAATTTCTGACTATTGGACTGGTGAGTTAGTCGGGAACAAAACTCTAATTACAAGGCTGGTGATTCTGTCCTAAACAAAGTTCTTACTACTTGTCTGGTGATACAGTCAAGCAAAAAGTCCTGACTACTGAGGTGGTGATAAAGTCAGAAAAGATCTGCTCGCCAGATGTTACAAGCAGGTACAAATTTTCGATAATAATCTGAGCAGGTTATTTGCATGTGTATTTTGGACTTCTTGACTGGCGTTACGGTCATGGGCAACGTTCTGACTGCTGTGCTGGTGATAAAGTTTGAGAATACTATTTGTCCTTTCAGCTTACGAGTCTGTTGTACACGAAATGGTTGACTGAATTGAAAAAATATTATTCATAAGTTTTTATCGTTTAACCATTTTTACAAGATTTTCTGAAAGGTAAGATTCACTGATTTATTTTCAATAATCGTCGTGCTCGTTTGTGACACTTTTAAAAGTTTTTAAATGTTTTAAAGATCGAATAGTACAACCTGACTACAAGCAGCTAATGTTAACGTAAAAGGTTATTTCTTGGAAAGATAGATTTCACAAATACGGAAAATAAATATAACTCAGCATAAGGTATGTAATTAATTTTAATGAAAACAATGCTTTTCATATTCGTGCCAATTAATGTACGGATTAAAAACTTACACTTCCCTTAGTAATCACATGGTAAAATTGGCTCTGGAGTCAAACTTGTTTGTTTACACTTACTTAGTTTTGAGCGTTAAGTAGAAACAGCTCAATGTATACGTTAATAAACTCATCTTTTCCACCCTTTAATCCCCGCGGTAATTATCGTTTTATCTGGTCGGGGTTTTAGTTCAACCTATGTAGCTTTATCCCTCTACCTAACCTGAATCTATATGGAATGTCCTTGTTCATTTTTTTTTCAATTATATAACAACTGTTTATGTTATGTACATACAGTTTATACTGTTCAACAAAATTTTATAACTAAATATTTTACTTGTAAATGTTTTGGTACAAATTGGTTATCTTATTGTACCTGAATAGCATTTTATACTATATGTCAGATTTTGTTGGAACGGGCAAAAAGGCGGTGAAAGACAAACTGTCAACCGTATTTTTATAAAATAGTTTTTATTTTGTAGATTGAAAAAAGTACAAGTTACTAGCAATAATACATTTTAGCAATTAAGGTGCATATTAAGGTTCGGCCAATTTTTAAATCTCTACGGGGATGTTACATTATAAAATTGGTCATTTATTTGCCGGAAGTTGCCATTTGCACGCGCTAGCGGGAGATCGGCAATACACATTGTCAAAAAGTGAGTAATAATTAAGTATTTTAACCAGGACTAAATAAAATGCAAAAAGGCTTATTGGCACACTTGAATGAAATTTTAAAATTAATTATCCTGATATATATAGCAATAGAGCCGGGAGTCCCAAACAATGTGCGCAAATTTATAAATTACTTTATCTAGGTCAAACTTCAGCGCTCCCGCCAAAAAACAAAGATGGCCAATCCCGTAGAGAAATTCAGGGGCAGATAATAATATGTAAAACGCATTTGCATAGTGTAAAGCATAAACCTTTAACCGTAGGATAATTCTTTCTTTTGACTAAAAATAAAAACAAAGTTGGAAACACACATAAAATTCAATTAAGACCGGAAACCACACTCCAGAAAAGCTTGACATAGAGTAAAATAAAAGTTCTTAACCTTAAATTGCTTTCAAGTAATTCAGAAAGCGTAGCATCTATTACCATTTCATTTAAAATTTCGTAACAAATGCAACAAATAACGTCACCTAATATTCAGGAATAGCCTGAGCGGCAAGTACCATTCCACCAAGGATTTCTAACAATGAATTGACATACCATTATCAAAAGTGCAAAAAATATGAAGCACTCTTATTACATAAGTGTAATGAAACTCAAAAAAGTAAAGGAACTAAAAGGAATTCGAAAGTACCAAATGGACAGACAAAAAGTCGGAAGACAGGCAAAACCATGGCAAAACAAAATAAAACAAAAGACAAACATAGAACAACAACATGACACAGAAAACTAAAGATGGAGTAACACGAACCCTACAAAAACCAGGGTATGTTCAGGTGCTTTGAAAGGGTAAGCAACTCCTGCTTCACTAGTGGTACTCGTGGTATTACTCAGTAGTAAATGTCGATGTAAAGTCACCACTGATGTTTGTCACATCCGATATAAGAACCTAATTGTATTCACGACAGTTGGAAGATATCAATTGTCATTTGTGAAATAATACGGATTTCAACCAAATCATGATAGCGACCGAAGAACTTCCGGAACGATGACTCTTATCTTTGCCGGAGAAATCCTTTGCTTAGTAGCGTTCTTTTCAGCTGCAGGCCTTTATCAATAAAATCTTGATAGGAAGCAGAAGCCCTGGATAAGCGTGTCAACTAAGAAATATACACTCCGTATGCAGATGTGGCTGGAATGTTGCAAGACATGAACGAAAGTTTACAATCGGAAATTCAAAGTCATCTCTCTTGTCGTAAAGTTTTGTTCTTAACCCGCCCTTACTGTCCATTTCTAGATGTTAGAAGCAGACCTTTCTGTTTCTGTAGTATCTTTTAAGTCAAGTTAGGTGGGATAGATGCGGTCAACATAGTCGCCAAATTTAGAGAAACTTCATTTATATAACGGAATGTTAAACCAAAAGATATAGCAAATTATTTCTCTTTTCTCTGTAGAAAGTTCTGTATGAAGTCAGCATCATACGAATAAAGGAATAAATCGGCGAGAAGGGCTCCACAGTTGTCAACATTGAAGGTCGACAGTCTGTTGAAACACACGTCCACTAAACATTACAAAAATGTTGTCAATCAAGAAATCTATCATTCCGCAAATCTTCAAAGTACTGTTTCTTAGAATCATAGTGTTCATAATAAGATAAGGCATGTCCCTTACTAGAACAAAATCTTTGTATCTGCGTTTACCATCTTTAAAAAAACAGAGGTGAAATAGGGCTCTCGATTTTTCTTTAAGTTTTGAATATGGAACAGTAGTATACATGGTGGAAAAGAGGAAATGGACCTTGATTTTAGGCATCATAACAGATTTTTAGAATTTTTTAGAATCAACATTTGATCCATGCCACATCTATAATAGCTTGTTTCACAGTAACTCTAAAGACCGTTTTTTTACTGCTGATAGAATAACTGTCGATAACTTGGAAATGTGTTTTGTGAAGCATTTCGGCAGATTCTGCACATTGCAACGTGCTTTTAAGGACACTTGTGGGGCTTTGGAATCCCATTAAGTGACGGAACTCGAATTGTTCTTTCTAAGTTGAAATTCCAAAAGAAGACCAACTTTACCGATGAATGTAAAAGGTGTAAAATAAACCGACAATTCAACGAGGTTTAAAATCTTTACCATTAATTATTGAAAACAATTATTGACTTGTTAAATGACAAGGAAATTCTGTGAGCTTTGAGAGAGTGTAGCAAAAGTGTAGTTCTTTAATATTCGGAATTCATTTTGATCACAAATAAAATAATATATTAAAATAAGAACAAAGCGAATGCGCAGCAAAATGCTGCTTAAACTAAAAAACAACTTATTGATAATCTCCTCAAATGGAAAAAGCAAAATGTGACCACTCCAGTGTAATGTGCGTGATTTATGCGGAAAGTTTTCTCAGATCTAATATAAGAATGGAGTATTGTGGTGTGATTTGTAAGCTATCCAAAAATATCTGAGTTATTAATGATTGAGTATCTATAGATAACCTTCAGGCTTTCAACAATAGACATTGGTCCACATCTTAGTACAGGCTTAAAAGGCCTCTTGTCATAAGAATAAAATGTGAATACAAAGTAAAACTATTCAAATTCAACATTTAACTAAGAATGTAAGCAACTACGACATCTACTGGATTCAGGTTCTTGCTTTGGGGCATGTACATAAAGTGTAGGGCGAAGGTAAAACATGTTCAACACCCTTTATTCATCTGAGACATTTGTGTTATTATATGACAAAAAAACAAACAGAAACTAATTTTATTAAATTTAACTCTGGAATTTCAAAGTTCAAACACATTGAATATGGAGACCAGAGAAAACAAGATGTAAATACCTCGAAAAAGTTGTCTTCGATTTTTGTCAGTTCGTTCGAAATCCAAAGGCAACAGTTAAAAAACATGGTTTCCATTAACTAGACATCAATTGAAAACCACGTTCAGCAGGATTTAGCATCAAAATATCAATATAAGTAAAAAGACTACAGGACATTGTAAAATACTTAGATTAAAAGTATCGACAGCGATAGATATAAATCACTATAATGACTATTTAGGTTTGGAATTAAATGATGTTGATACCAAAGTAAATACCTTTACAACAATCTTACAATATAATCCTTATGCATAAGTTTCTGCTAATAACTAATAAGTCTTATCAACATTTCTAAAACAAATTTTGATGTGTCAGTACGTTTTAATCATTTTTCTATACGAGCAACCATACATTAAAATAATATTATTATTTCTTTGAAATAAAAAGTATGAAATATTCTTACTCATTTATAGTAAAGAAATCCCGGATAAAACAGAGATTACCTACAATGAAATCTAAAACATTTCTGCTCAAACGGCCAAAATTTTTGAAATATGGACATCATATGAAGTAATGGGTAAATATGGTAAAATGAATAGAAATTGTCTGTCATTCCTCGTGAAAAAGAAATCTAGAAAAAGTAAACTGTTGCTCAATTAAAAATCAATTTCTTGGAATTAATTTAAATGAAGTATTTTCTTAAATCTCAGGTATTAAACCCAATACAGTTCAAAACACTGAAGCAGAAGCGAAGTTGTAAATCTAACCAATATACCATTACCAACCATATTCAGACTCAATTGAGGAAACAAAAACAAATAAACTAAATAACAAAACTAAAGCTTAAACCCAATAAACACTAAAGCTATTATTCTCTAAGAAGGAGCGTGTAGAAAAAACTTTCTGACTATGAACTTAAGGTTTTGGTTACTTTCACTAGACAAAAGAACCATGGGCCATGAATACACACCATTTAATCAAAATAATGTTGCAGATGATCGGCACTTGTTTATGTTACAGGACTGGTTTGTTTACACTTGTAAAGTCATGTACTGGTAGTTTCTGCGTTTATTGGAATTTCTACGTAACAAAAGCGAAGACCCTGTTTCAGCAATTTCATTCAATCAACTTGGTAGCTTAAGTATTTCACCTTCTGAATCAATCAATCTGAATAAATCAATATATTCAAACAGTTTTGTAGTATATCATACTGGTAGGCCCACCTTGCCTAAAAGGCCATGTGAGCTTTTCTCATCACTTTGCGTCCGTCGTCGTATATCGTCGTCGTAAATTGTTTACATCAACTCCTTTGAAACCACTGGGTCAATTTTAACCAAACTTCGGTCGAAAGTTCTATTTAAAAATTGTGTCCGGTTTTGCCGTGCGCCATCCAAGATGGCAGCCATTGCTCGTCATACTTTATCATTGGACCCTATGTGAATTTTACATTTTGGTCAACATCTTACTGACCACCATGGCTCGGTGTAGTTTAACATATGGAAATTTTACAATCTGGTCATCTCCTCTGAAACCCCAGGATACATATTAACCAAACTTTGTTGGAATGGTCCTTAGATGCTCCTCTTTAAAAATTATGCTGGGTTTTGCCGCGCGTCATCTATGGCCATGGCTCCCTATGGGACTTTTACATTTTGGTCAATTCGTCTGAAATCCCTGCGTCAATATTAACCAAATTTTAGTAGAATGCTCCTTAGATGGTCCTCTTTAACAATGGTGATCGATTTTGCAGGGCGCCATCTTACATGGTCACCATGGTTCGGCATAGTTTAACATGGGACCCTATGTGAATTTCACATTTTGGTCAACTACTCTGAAACGTTTGAGTCAATTTTAATCAATCTTTGGTATTATGGTCCTTGGATGGTCCTCTTTAAAAATTGTGTTCGGTTTTGCCAGAAGCCATCAAACATTTCCGCACTGGGACTGCATAGTTTAACATTGGACCTGTAGGAATTTTACAATTTCACCAACTCCTCTGACACCGTTGCCAATTTTAACCAGAATTTGGAGGATGATTTTTTGGTTCATACATTTTCTTCTACAAAAACTATGTTTGGTTTTGTTGGTTGCCATCCAATATAGCTGACACGGCCCTAAATAGTTTAACATTTAATCCTACGGAAATTTTACATTTAAGTCAACTCCTCAGAAACCTCAAGGTAAATTTAAAGACAAAACTTTTGTTGAATGGTTCTTTTTAAAAGCTGTGTTTCATTTTGTCCCATTCCGTCCAATATTGTTGCCATGCCTTGGCATAGTTTAACATTGGACCCTATGGTCGGGATTGACATTTTTGTCAACTCTTCAGATATCGCTACACCAATTTAAGCTTAAAGAGAAGAATAGTTCACTCTTAAAATCATGTTCAGTCACTACATTTATCTTCAGTTCTTCAATGATTTAGAGCCATGTCCGAGCTTACTTCTCGTGTACATCATGTACATTGTAGCTTGCTGTGTGAATGCATATTTAGAAATCTAAGGTATCTGATCCAAATCAGCACAATTTGAACTACATTCCATGCTTCATTGACTCGGGTTCACATGAGCCTCCCAGTTAAGTTCTCAGATACCTTTAAAGCTGCCAACATATTGCCATTTTCAAACTTGTTATAAATTCAAGGAAGGATACAACATAAACACTGCAGACAAGGACTGCTCCTCTATTTTAACAATTAATTTTTGCAATCAACCACCACACAATTAGTATGGAGACCCATTAAGACATATTTTTGAAAAACACACCAGTTTCATAATGTTCATACTTTTTTGCTGATTAAAATTCAACATTAGACTAAATATCTTAACATATCTATAGCTTGCTGTAAAGAAATTTGATAATGCAGTTCATTGTGGACGCATCTCAACTTAGAATAACCCAGTATCACCTATATATACTCCACTCGTTTGAAAGAATAAAACCAGAATAATTTATCGGCATAACAAGAAGCATAAAAATGAACCAAGAATAATTGTTGAATTTCGCTACATTTCAGGTTTGTTGTAAATCCATTTCCTCTTTTCCAAAACATTGATGTAATACTAAATTTGGAGAAAAAACTAGAGGCTCCCAGAAGCCTGTCATCGCTAACCTGTCATACAGTTTACATTAAAACCATATGAATTAACTATGGTTTGAATAGCACAAGCAAGTTCGGCTAAGGCAGTCATCTTGTTTAGCGGATGCACGATACAATTATGAAAGGAACCCATCTAGGGACCATTTCCCAAAAGATTAGTTCCAATGGAATTAAGTTTTAGATGAGAAAATATTTTTTATGAATTTTTCATAGGGTCCTACGTCAAAAAGCCAAATTGTTGAAATTTGAGAATTTGTAATACATTCCTACATGGGAATGTTAGATGTGGATTATGTTTTTCTGGCATATATACCACATTTGTGGTCTTAAAAACACGTAATACGACAGGACGCGTGATGTTAATTATATATATATATATATATTTTGTCAATGCTTTGAATATTGATACTAGTATTTACGCAATGTTAAATTAAATAGCAGTCTCAACAGCGATATTGACGTCTCATAGTTTATTCTTAAACACTCTCTCAAAAACTCACATAATTTTTGTCATTTAACAAGTCAGTAATTGTTTTCAACAATTAATGACAAGGATTTTAACCCTCTTAGCACCCATTGAATTGTGGGTTTATTTTACACTTTTAAACTTTTTAAATGAGTTAATGTTTTGCATGTGAGATACCATCTGACCTTGAAATCAACACGCATTTTAAATTATTATTAGATATTTGAAAATTAAAAATATCAAAAAAATAATTGTCATTTTGCAAACTTAAAGTAAATGGTGATCCCACCGCAATTATTACAAATAAAAAGACCGTAGTCATTATGTGCAATTAACAACTGCAATTCATTTCAACTTACCTGCAAAAATGCTTGTTATATCAAATTTTATTGTTGCTAAATAAAGAAACAGGTGGGTTTTTCTTCTGCGCCTTGTAAATACATGTATAGATTTTTATTCCATGTTTGATTTCAGTTTGAAGATAATCTCCAGAATTTGGACTTGTATTATATAACAAGGAACTGGGAACCGTCCTCGTTTTAAATTATCTACATAACTTAACTTTTGCTTTCGATTACATTCAAACACTTTCATTTTGGGACGAGCAATTTATTATTTTTTTCTAATATACGTTGTGTAAGGATGTGACATTGCTAAAGGAAAATGCCCAATGAAATGAACATTATTCTAGAAGAAAAGGACTGTCCAATTATTGGTGAATCTGAAGATGGACAACCAGCAATGGGTATGCTTTTTTATGATAGACATTGAAGTACATATCTTGACAAATTGAATATGTGTAGGATACAATTCAAAGTTAAAACATGACAATGATGAAAAATCTGAGTATATCTTTCAAAATCACCTGTAATATAAGGCATGTCTTCTTCTTGACCCTTTAGTACTTCAATATTTAGATTATAATTAGGTTCATTGGTTCTTAATTCAATAATTGCGAAAATATGTTCGTCGTATGTGTTAGAGGACTTGTTTTTGATTCCGGTCGGATCAATATTCTAAGCTAGGCATAACTATTATTGATATGGGTTTCAAGAGTAAAGGTTAACTGAGAGCAATAATTTGATCATCGGGAAAGGTGGACTTTACACCATAGTTTTTTTTCATAGTATATAAGAAAAATTTTTCCTAGGTAGTTAATCATTGCATCTAGCTCGACAAAATAAAATCAAATTTCCCCATTTCCAAAACAAAATTTTTCCTTTAAAGCAATTAAAAAGAAAAAAAATCCGCTATAACCATAGATCCATGCAAAAATATAAATGTAACTTTAAACTTTATTTTTCTTTGGTTATGGTGAAAGCACTTCAACTCTGTTTTTTTTCATCGTCTGAAATTTCAACTGTAGTTCTTAAATGGAATGGTGAGAATTCAGTGCACATACACCTGTAATGAAAAAATCAGAAAAACCAGAGGCTCCAAGGAGCCTGTAATCGTCACCTGGCAAACTTGGAATTTTTTGTTACACTGTCTGCATGTTTGCAATTTCATATGATTGCAAAGGACTAACTGA
>JAULBM010055654.1:0-10424 GCA_032357055.1 Geukensia granosissima
CAGTAAGAACATCATATGTAGTTGTGCATTTTAGCAAGAAATATTGATCCTCTAAATTTTACGGAAGTAATGCGAGCAACGCAGGTCCAGACATCATTAGGACTCAACTGTTCCTTCCTGAGTCATTGGTCTTTCTGAACAATGAGGGGATTTAGTTTTAAAAGAAAGTGCATCTTTGTCACAAATTCTTGTTCCAGTCAAGTCTTCCTTAACCATTACCTATTTATTGTAAGCCTAAAAAGGCTCAGCTAGAATCTTCATTTCATGGAATTGTCCTTGAATGGATCGCCTTAATATTTGTGTCAGATGACCCAGACTACCAACGAAAATGGCTGCCTCAGCCGAGCATAGTTTTAATACGGCAGCAAAAAATTGTGGTTATGGCAATGTTGTGGATGTCTTTTGTCTGTTGCCACATAGGTTAAAACAACTTTTCTTTTGCTCTGGTGAACCGATCCAAAAGTTATTTTTACATAATGATCCCTAGTATGAGTTATGGTGTGACATTGAGTTTTAAAGTTTGAGCTCCTACTGTTTCTTGGGGAGGGATCAAATGAGGTTTTCTTTTTTTAAAAGATTGATATATTAACCATCTAACATTCAATTTTGATGGGAGTTTTTCATTGCATTCCTCTCATTGAGAGCTTTTAGAATTGTTCAGCCAATTTTTTGAATCACCAATTTCGAGATAAAAAGGGGCCAAAGGGACCAAAAACGTTTATTATTGTGTCAAACTTATTTCTGTGTTGAACACATTATTGTGTCAAGCAAGTACTAGAAGCAAAATATTTGTTGTGTTCAGTTGTTGACATGCTGGGGTCCTATCATGCTGCGTTTGGGAAGCCCATAAGTTTTCTATAGGATGGTACAGCAATTTCATGAAAAAATTTACAAGTCTTGAACTACTTACTCAATTGAAAACAAACTTTTAGAAAAACATCCATTCTCCTCTTCCAATCAAGATTGCTGCCTCAGCCAACTTAGTTTTATATGGAGTCCTGTGAACAATTCAGTTAAAAACTTCCCTTCTAGAACTATTTCCTCCAAAACATTCCTATGAGAACTTCTTATAGAACCCCATACACCAACCAAGATGGTCGCTTTGGCCAAACTTTGCCATAGGATCCTTGGATATTCATTGCAAAATCGTCAGACTTCTTGTCTGGAACTCTTTACTCCATTGGAAAAATCCTAGTATACCAAAGCTGTAAAAATACTGATAATTTAAATGTGCCATACACGTGTTTCGAGGAGTCACCTCTCATCAGCAGCACTAGAGCCAAATCTTAGGAAGACCGATACACAAACATTGCAAATGGAAGAACTCGTATCCAAACAAAGGAAATATGTAGCCAAATCCAGTGAAAGTGGAAAGGACATCGAACATGTGCAATACAAGGAATGAAGCCTTCGTAATTTCAGAGTTGTGGAATTTTAATAAACACTGGAAATTTTTGTCAAATGGATTATGGTTATTTAATTCATGTCAGACGAGTCTGACTACTGGGCTGGTGAATTCCCATCGGGGACCTCTGGTCCACCAGCAGTGGCATCGTAACTTAACTTGTATGAAATAGTCCTTAGATAAGTTTCAGAGTTATATCTGATGAGTCCATCGGCCAACAAATATGGCTGCCTTAGACGAACTTGCTTGAGCTTTGGAACTGTCTTAGCAACTGTATACTGTAAATTCAGGAATTATTGTGTGCATTTATTATTGCGATTCTTCTAATTTTTACTGAAATGTGAGTTTAATCATTGCGATGTCTTCAGAACTAAGTACTAGGAAATGCTAGAATGCGAGGTTTAATTATTGCGATTCTTATCCTGTCGCATTTTTCGCAGTAATAAAAAAGGCAACAATTACTGAATTTACAGTATCAGGTGAGCAATTACAGGCTCCTGGATCCTATGGTTATTTGATCTATACAGTTAAAATATCATGTAGAGATTATTGTATGACACTCATTGAGTGACAAAAGTCAGTCATACAGGTTTTCAATGGTACCTGCGAATCCACCAATCATCCAATACAAGGCAGTCTTATTCAGGGCTAAATTTATACAAAAATTTGAATACAAATTAAATGAATAATTTTTATGTTCATTTGATTTTCCCTGATGTCATCAGTGAGAAAATGTCCTCATTTTCTGGATGTATACAAAAAACCCTCACCTGAAACAGTACCGGTAGTTAAAAGATATATGACACCAAGAAAGTTTTATAGTTTTATTCAGCAGCTTGCTGTTGTATGACATTAATCTGATCTGCCAATGCCACTATGAAATCAGGGACGTATAATAGATGTCCCTGGAAATCAATACACACAAAAAGTATTCTCTTGATCACATTAATTATACCCCATGCAACGAAGTTGCGAAGAGTATGTTTTTGACCCGTCTGTTAGTCCGTCCGTCAGTCCAACTTTTTTGAACGCAACTCCTCTTACACCACACAACGGAAGTTCATGAAACTTTATAAGTAAGAAGAACATGCCGCTGAGAAGTGCATATCCAAATGAAATTATATTCAATATATAAAAAGGGAGGTGTGGTATGATTGTCAATGAGACCGCCATCCATCAAACAACAAATTAACAAGTTAAACATCTAATGGTCGCCATATGGCCTTCAACAATGAACCAGAATTCATACCATATAGCAAGCTGTAAAAGCCCCCAAAATATAAAAAGTATGTCAAACTGATCGACCTAAACTATAAAAATTTAAATATTGTGTAACGAATAACAATAAACAAAAAAACCATGACTACCACTGGACTACAGGTTCCTGGCACATAAAGTATGTGGCGGGGTTAAACATGTTTGTGAGCGCTCAACCCTAACTTGAGACAGTGGTATAACGGTACAACTAAAAACAAACCGTAAAAATATGTTGAATTTGAATTTAACTCTTGAAATCGGTACAGCATACAAATACAAACAATCCAACAAATATGACAAACACAAGAAGAATCGACCTCGAAAAAGTACTCGCATTTGCTGTATGCTAGTTCAAATCCAAAAGCAATTTGACCAGCATCCAAGTAATTCCGAACTGACATTAACCTCAGCACTTCCAAAAGGATTTGGTGAAAAAGTAGCATGTTTCTATTACACAAGGTAAAATTGAAACAAAAATTTACGACAAGAGGGATGATTTCTCATTCCCTATTGTTAATTTTCCCTTCCTTGACGGGGATGTTCCTTTGGCTCCTTCATACGGTGTATACATTTCTCAACTGGTTCGTTATGCCCGTGTTTGCAGTGACGTTTCAGATTTTAATGAACGTAATCTCTGTATTACCGAAAAATGATTAAGTCAAGGATATCGTTACCATAAATTGATTAAAACTTTTACTAAATTCTTTCATAAGTATAAAGATGTGGTATCTAAATTTGGACACACTTGTCGTTATTTGATAAAAACCGGAATTTCACATCCTAAGTTTTATGGAAATGTTGTCAATAAAGCTCGAAAATTTAAACAAAATCCAATTGGCCTGAAAAACCATCTATTCATAAAGGATATCGTCGCACCATTATTGTAAAATCTTTGAATATGGTTTTTATTGGAACTAATATAATGATTGACTTTCTTGTTAATAACCTACTTATTGACTAAACAGTATATTTTTCTATTTATTCTTTCCTACTTCCTGTCGATACACATTTTACTTTGGCATCTGCACACCCCCTTGTTTTTCTTGATGTCTTATGATGTTTTGCACTAAAGCCAATTGGACGCAAAAATTTCGCGGTCGTATTATGTATGGTATGATGCTGTCGTCGGCGTTGGCGTCTGTGGACAGGTAGGTTTCCACTCAATAAAATTTGTTCTTTGTTGATATTTTGTGACAAAGATTGTTGGTACAAAATAAAGGTTGGTATTGATTTTGGGGGTTCCAGTCCCTCCCCTTCATATACAAGGGGCCCAAAAGGGTTTTTTCATTTTTTTTAAATTTTGATTATATGACATCCGATTTTGATGGGATTTCTTTTAATGAATTCTTTGTTGAAAATTATATTGAATAGACCCCTCCCGTATGTTTTTATCTATTATAATTTTTTTATTTATGAGGGGTACGAAAATTGCCACGCCCTAAATTGTAAAACTTTTTTATTTTTCATCGGATTTTGATGGGTTTTTTTTGCAAATGATTCCTTGTGAAAAATGCAGAAAAAGTTGCCCAGTCATGTTTTCATATTTCCGATCGTTTTCGAGAATAAAGGGGCTGAGTGGGCCAAAAATGTTATTTTTAGGGGTACATAAAACTTTTATTATTTACCCGATTTTAAGGGGATTTTTTTCATTTGATTCCTCTCAATGAGAGCTTTCGGTAGTATGTCGACAGATTTTTTCTATCTCTTATCGTTTTCGAGTTAAAAGGGGCCAAAATCACCATTTTGAGAGGCTCATAGAATTTTTATTTTTCATCCAATTTTGATGGGATTTTTTTCATTAGATTCCTCTCAATAAGAGCTTTAAAACTGCCTACAGCCGATTTTTTTCTATCTCTTACCGTTTTAGAGTTAAAAGGGGCCAAAGGGGTCAGAAACGCAATTTGAGGGGCTCATAGAATTTTTATTTTTCATCCAATTTTGATGGGGTTTTTTTCATTGGAGTCCTTCAAATGAGAGCTTCAAAAATGCCCACATCCGATTTTTTATCTATCTCTTACTGTTTTCGAGTTAAAAGGGGCCAAAATCACCATTTTGAGGGGCTCATAGAATTTTTGTTTTCATCTAATTTTGATGGAATTTTTTTCATTGGGTTCCTCTCAATGAGAGCTTTAAAAATGCCTACAGTCGATTTTTCTATCTCTTACCGTTTTCGAGTTAAAAGGGACTAAAGGGGCCAAAATCGCTATTTTGAGGGGCTCATAGAATTTTTATTTTCATCCCATTTTAATGGGATTTTTATCAATGGGTTCCTCTCAATGAGGACTTTTAAAAAGCCCACAACCGATTATTTCTATCTCTTACCGTTTTCAAGATAAAATGGGCAAAAGCGGCCAAAAACGCTATTTTGATGGGCTAATAAAATTTTCATTTTTGATTCAATTTTGATAGGATTTTTTTCATTGGATTCCTTTTAATGAGGGCTTTCAGAATTGTTGAACCATTTTTTTTTATATCTCTTACTTTTTTCGATATTTATTAAGGGGCAATATAAGCCAAAAATGCCATTTTGATGCATGCATAAAATTTACACTGTTGAAAATTTGTTTTGATGGATTCCTCTCAATTACTGTTAAACAAATTATTTTCCAATCATATTACAGTGTCAAACATATTATTGTGTCAAAAATATTATTGTGTCAAGCATTTGCTAGAACCATGTTTACCTACAGTGTTCTTTTGTCGACATGCTGCGGTCGTATCATGCTGCGCTTGCGAAGCACCTCAGTTATTGATGTTGAAGTTAGGGAAAACTTTAGTTTCCTTATCAGTTGATTTAGGGCTTTGAACTAGCAGACAGTAACTGCGAGTACACTTTAGAGGTCGGTACTTCTTGTTGTAGCTTGTCTTACTCGTTATTGTATTTGTTTTCGGTATTGATCTCAAGTGTTAAGCCAATTTCAACTGATTTTTATAGTTTGTTTTATTGTTGTTTTGTCACACCACTGTTCCAGGTTAGGTGGGGTTGAGCGCTCACTAACCGGTTTAACCCCGCCACATACTTTATGTGCCTGTCCCATGCCAGGAACCTGTAGTCTAGTGGATGTCGTTGTTTACTTGTTTATTGTTATTCCTTTTTCGTGTTTTCTATAGATTAGGTCGATTGTTGTATTTGTTGAATTGTTTCACATTTTATTTTTTATCGGGGCATATTACAGCTTACTTTAGGTATGGACCAATATCCATTGTTGAAGGCCTTACGGTGACCTGTAGAAGTTCAAATTTGTCTGTCTTCAAGTGGATGGTTGTCTCATGAACAATCATACCATATCTCACATTTTCATATAACAAGTTTAAGAAAAAAACAAGGCCTTCCCGTAAATGCATTTTCTCCGGAAGTTACACAATCAACAGAATTTCATGATACTTTATAGGTTAAAAGGACATAGCGTGGACAAGTGCATATCCAAAGAAAATGATATTCCAACATTTTTTTCCAGAAATTCTGCGCTGTTAAACTTAAAATTTGCACTTAAAATTTACCATTCTACTCTTGTGACCGCAACTCCTCTGATACCAATGAACAGAAGTTCAGAACTTTAAACGTAAGAAGGACATACTGTGGACAAGTGAATATCCAAAGGAAATTATGTTCCAACATTTCTTCAAGAAGGTATGCCCCGTTCAACTTAGGAAAATGCACTTAAAACTGACTATTCTGCTCTTGTGACCACAACTCCTCTTATACCACTCAACACAATTTCATGACACTTCATAGGTACATGTAAGAAGGATTTGGAGAAATGCATTTCCAAAGGAATTTATGTTCCAACATTTTTTCCAGAAATTTTGCCCCATTCAACATAAAATTTACACTCAAAATTGACCGTTCTGCTCTGATCACCACAACTCCTCTAATAGGAATTATGTCCTTTTGGACTTGGAATTTTGTTAAGTACACTCAGTGATTTTTATCATCTTGAATTATATGCAGTCCTCCCTTCAATGTACAGGCGTGGGGTATGTGAGCGTGCTCACTAAGTTCTATATTTTTCAAACTACAGCACGGTTGAATATCTTCAAAATTTATTAAAATTGAGTTACAATTGTCCAATCAAATCAAACTCCTACGCAGAGTCTCCCAGCTTACGGTTTCACCTCCAGCCGTTCAACTCTGCCATTGGTTGTTACGCCATTTAGTGAGCTTCCTCTCATGGCAGGTAAGCTCCGTCCATCTGCCCATTGCCACGCGGTGTCTCCCATTGATTGCACGCTTTTTGATGACATTGAACTTACTCTCAAAATGATTAAAAAATAAATAACTGAAACGATAATCACACTGATGCATTTATTTATTCTATTATTTTATTATTTTTTCGCATGTATATAATTTTCATACTTCCGAGCTGAAATAATTGAACAGATATGTTTAGAGAATTAAACTTTACAAAATGTCCGAATCATCACCGGCAGAGCAAAAATATGACGACAAAGGAGGAGTTTTTTTATCGCACTGTTTCGAAGATTGATCAAACTTTGAATTGCGGCATCCATGAAAACAGACTGAAATCTATTCAAATTAATTATTCAGGTAAACAGACTGATAGCTTACCTCCTCCATTGGTGTCAACCGTAATTGTTTAAGTGTACTAGAGCCTATGAGGTATAAAAGACAGTTGGGAGAATTAACAGTTCATTTTAAAATCCAAACAAATCGAAATGGGAAGCCAAATCCGACGGCAGGGATCACTACTAAGTGCATTACTTTTCAAGGCCTTTCCGTATTTTCAATATTTTAGAACTTTAGCAAATGCAGAAAATTTCTGTAAAACATCGTTTGATAAATTTCATGTCAGAAAACTCTGACAACTGGGCTGGTGAATACCCTCGGGGACCAATGTTTCACCAGCAGAGGTATCGACCCAGTGGTTTCAAAATACAAAATTACCAATGTTAAAAAATATGGAAAAATTTAGGTATGCTATATGTACATTTCAAGGGGTAACCACTCATCAGTAGCATTAGAACCGAAAAATTGGCAGTCAAACATTCAAATATAGCAAAAGAAGCACTCAAATCCAAACAAATCAAAATGGGAAGCCAATATTTGGCGAAAACCCTTAAACAGCTATTTGTTTGTTCACACCTGATATTTCATTCATCAAAAGACAATGAACCCGTCAATAGTGTTTTGGCCGGCAAGTGGACACCTAATTTGCATATAAATGCAGACCTATAGTAAGAGATGAAAAACATTTAAAAACATTATAAATTGAAATTTTATTTAGGCCACTCCAAATTTATTTCTAGTTTTCTGGATTTTTTTAAAAATAGTTGCGAGCAAGCGAAAATTTTTGTTTTATTTTTTTCTGCAAAGGCAAAATTTTGTAGCGCCACCTCCAAAATGGATGCAAAAACAAAGAGTTAAATTTTTTCCCCTTCATTTTTGTATTATTTTAGTAGCGATTAAGGAAATTTGTATTTTTTATATTTAGGAAAGCAACGAAAATTAGAATAAATGAGAGAAAAATGGAGCGAGGAAGTTTTTTTTAAATTTTGAACCTATACTAGGAAAAGCCAGCGAATCCGAACATCTTTTCATTTAGTTGGTGTGGCCTCACCAATTGCATAACTGATACGTTACCTTCAAACTGCAAAACTTTCCTTTTCCAAACAAAAATTCACGCTATTGCCTCAACCTAAAATTACCGCGGTAAAAATATTAGATCATGAATTTGAGTCAGCGATTTTACCGTCGTAAAAACAATATATAAATTTGTGCATTTTTAATTAAAAAAAATTTAGTGCATATAACACTCGCCCGTATATAAATAAAATCTTCTGTATCATATTTTCTCACTCTGTTAATAACTATGCGGACAAAAATTGATATATTTTGATTAGCACAAATAGGGTGATGAATATTTTCATGCCTAGCATGAAATATTGCGATAATGCTCCACTTTGTTGTGACTATTGATACACGTGTTTTCAACAAATACGAGGGGTTAAAGTTCAGGACATGGTTTATTATTTTATATTATCCTATCAGTAAAAACAATTTTTGTAAAATTGACCAGTCCAGTTGGTAGGGGGGACCGTGAGGGAGAATTTAACACATTTTCTTATCACCAATTTTCTTTCAAACTAGCATGATATTTCACATTCAATCTGTTGCAGTCTATTAAGCAATTTATCATCTAAATGTCAAGCGGTTAATTTACGTTTAAAGTGCTATAATAAATTGTGTACCAAGTTTGGCTTCCAAAAATTGATATAAACATTGATTTTGACCCGTAATTCTGTGAAGTTACGTGCACTATAATGTCAAAATATGCGTAGAATTGTGGTGAAATCATTTATTCTTAAGTTTCATAAATTTTTATGACAACCGTCGATTTGTTTAGCTGTGTTCGTTGCAATGTGCAATGTGGTCTAAGAAACTCGAATACCCTCACAAAATCTTGTTCCGGACTATAATTATTTGTCCATTTAAATCAATATATATGTACCACGTAACTGTTGGAGAACCAATATGATACTAAAAATAAAATTTTCTTTCTATTCATTTTTCATTAGAAGTGTTGGTTTTGGCAAAAACCGTGTCCATTACATACCATTACAGTTATAGATAAATTGTTATTAATAGGAGACGACAATACAAATGGGACCTGCACGTTTGTGGAATCAGAATGGGAAAGGAACCCGGATATAGAACGGTGTGTGGAATCTGATTGGATATTGTTTCTTATTGCGGCTTTGTACATGCTGATAACAAACTTACTCCTTGTTAATCTTATAATTGCCATATTTAGGTAAGCATGGTCACATAAGTATAAACTTTGGTCGACATTAAAATTGAAACCTGTTGTTTAAAACACCGTAGAATCTTTCTCTTCTGCAATAATTGTCAAATAGGGTTTATGACTTCAATAGATAAAGCCCGTAAAACGAGGATCAAGTTTGAACATATAGTACGCCTGAAGACTTTACCACAAACACGAATAAGAGCAAATGTCTGTCAAAGTTTTGCATTTCTTATACCGTATTCGTCTGCAATTATACGTTGTGAATTATTGTCTTTGTAATCCATCAGTTAGGGATATAAAAAAGAGTTATGCTCAAAACCAAACGCATTGTTCGGAAGAATAAAATTTTCAGCAACCAATCATTATTTATAGGTTAATCAATGATTTATCAATGTTATTTTGGACAAGTATTAATAGAGAACAGCTTGATATTGATGACAAATCATTGTGACTTTTTCGTAACGATACCAAAATTAAAAATGTTATCTTTGTCTAAGACTCCATAACATGAGACCTCGTTTTGATTTAAAGCAGTGCATCTAAAAGTATCTTTTCTATTTACATTGTTTCATTTTATTTTCTGAACAGCTACAGATTTGCTGAAGTACAAACTAACTCGGACAAGCTTTGGAAATTTTGGAGATGTCATATTATAACGAAATATTGCAGAAGATATCCTGTTCCTTTAAATATATTGATTCGACTTATAATAATTGGAAAATGGTGTTTGTCTGTTTTTGTTCAATGGTGTGCAAAAAAGGGCAAAGTAAGCTCATTGTGTATTGCACGTTGTGACAAGTGGAAGTGCCTTCATTTAGGTAAATATCTCCTGATTACTGTAAATTCAGAAATTATTGCGATGTTTTTATTATTGCGAAAATGGCGACAGGGTTAGAATCGCAATAATAAAAACTCGTGTTACTGATTTCTTCCGTAGTATTCCACTACAAGTTTTAAGAATTCGCAAAAATATAACTCGCATTATCGCCTAAAAT
>JAULBM010055665.1:0-10424 GCA_032357055.1 Geukensia granosissima
GACCTGTCTGACTTCATACTTCCTTCCAAGCTCCAGGATGAGGCTAAGCTATCAGTGGAGTACCCAGCATTATTTTCGTACAAACTGTTACACAAAACTTCACTTGATGTTGACCTTAATGAAGCATCTGATCCTCTTCTCTCTGGTTTACTAATAAAACATGTTAGTAAACTTCATGTTAAGTTTCTGCAGCAATATGTACTAGTATAATATTCGGGATATTCCTTAGGTTACATGCCTTGTGTGATGAATGAGGGTGTTTCAGTTAATATTCATGATGTTATGTTTGTCTGATGAACTTTACATCTTGTAAAACTATATGACAACTAGAGGCTTTGTAATTGCTCACTTGGATCAAATTGTTTTGAATAAAGCATTGTATTTTTAGAAAAAACAGTTCAAACATTTACTCTGGTAATGTTAAAAGTACAGCCTTAACCTTGATGGTCACGTTGGATGGCTAACGGAATGTTAAACTATAATGGGTCTTGACAGCCATTTTGGATGGAGCCTAGCTAAATTGAATTTCTACAGTGGAGTATCCATTACACTCCAGGTAAGTTATACATGTAATTGGCTTGGAGATTTCAGAAAATATGACAAAAATGTAAAATCTCAATGGGTTTAAAGTTAAGCTAAGTCCTGCAATGGTTTCTGTGTTAGATGACATATGAAAAACCCAAAATACTTTTTAACTGGGTCATCCAAGGTCCAATTTTGTAATCTTTGGTTAAAATTGAAGCATTTTTCTTAGAGAAGTTAAGGAAAATATTAAAATTCCCATAGAGTACAATGTTTAACTACCAGTATGTTGGGTTATGGTGGCTTTATTTGAGAGCACCCAGCAAAACTCAACCGTATTGCTTATGAATAGTCTAAGGAGTTTTCCACCAAAGGTGGTTAAATTGGCAAAGAGATTTCAGAGGAGTTGACGAAAAATCTCAATAGATTTATGCTAAAAAACATCCAGAAATGGTGGCCATGTAAGGAGGACAATGAGAAAAAATGAATATAATTAATGGGGGCCACCAAAGGTCCATTGTACTAAACTCTTGGCCAAACTGACTAGGTTTCTTTAGAGTATTTAAGGAAAATGTTAAAATTCCAATATGGTCAAATGTTAAAATATGTCAGACCATCGCAGTCATATTGGATGGCACCCGGCAAAACAGAACACAATCTTTAGAAAGGATCATCCAAGGACTTGCTTGCATTCTTGTGTACCTTAATGCATTAGCTATCCAATAGAACTCATGTTGAGAAAGACTTTCATGAAGTAAAATAATGTTTAATATTGTCATTTTGATGATAAAACTTCTATAAACAGTTTATGAACATAAGTAAGAAGACAAGATAAAATTTAATTTACAACTATGATTTCTTAAGACAATAACTTTGAAGTCTTTTGTTGGGATAACATTTTAAATACAGAAACATCAACAGATTATAGAATTATTCCCTCATATTTCAACATACAGTCCTTTCAAAATCCACTGTAATAGTGAAGATTATTATATAATGATTTGAAAATGTCAATTAAAAGCACTTGACAGACCCACTTTGACAGTATTTTTTAGAAGCTAAATAAAAAGCATGCTGCATAATTTTGGCTAAAATCTAAATTTTGTAATTATCTTACCCTGGTCTTGGCTTCTCTGCTATTGTTGATTGTTCAAATGCTTGTAAGAAAGTTTCTAAATGTTGACCTTTCTAGAATAGAAGGAAAATATAATCAATGATGTTAAAAGGTTATAAAGTACTCAACCCATTACATTTTCACATCAGGCTTAACATAATAATATAATGTTGTTTCCCTACTCATAATATTAAAATGTGGGTGGGAAGGTAAGAATGATTTTTTTTCAGTGACAATCAAAGAAACCCATAATTACTAAATTAATGAGGAATTAGTGTTAAATCAACAAAAAATAAAATAAAATAACATTTTGTACAAAAAAAAAAAATTGGGGGTAGGGACCATTAAGATGTGTTGGTAAATGCAGGCAAACAAACAAACTAATATTTTAATTTAGGCCTCAATATAAATCTTAAACTTAAACTGATGAATTTAAATCATGACTGTTTAACTGTCTAACATCTGTTTTTTTCTCTATGATTTTATCATCTATTCATTACTCAATAATAAAGTAAAACTAATAGAAGGTTGAAGTATTGATTGATTGAGTGATCGAATGTTGCTTAACCTCCAGCAGCAAATATTTCATGCATATTCAGGACGGGAGCATATTAATGACTGGTGATGATAAAGCCCTGCTTTGTACTAGAATGCCAGATTTTTAATGTGCTAGCTGTAGAAAGTAACAGTCAGAAGGAAGACATTTAACACACATTATTATGACTCTGAACCAACTAGTCTTTGCTCTTACTTCTTAATGCTGGGTGTTTAGCAGAGAAGCAGCAGATACCAATTTTAATGTCAGGGATCAAACCCACGACCTTCTGCATTCGAGGCAAGCATGCTAACCATTATACAACTGAGGCGGTCAAAGACTAGAGTACATTTTCACCAATAAAAACTCAAATGAAATATTTTGCTATATTTGACATTTGGTTGAAAAAAATTCCAAATTTACTTTAATTGGACTTTACTCAATAATCATAAGGTATACCCTTTAACCTTAATACCTCTCTACAGCAAATAAATTATAAATCTCAATAGTTTTCTCTTTGAATGAAGGGTGCTAAACATGGCAAATACTTCGTGCATATTTTAGACAATAATGAGTTAACAAACAAAAAATCATAAACGGGCAGAGAAATTTTCTTGCAACAGTACCATCATTTCGAATTGTTGCAATGGCCTATTTCTATACCCCGGCTGTTCAAAATTGGGGTAGACTGGTTTCACTGTTGAGACCATTTTTGTAATTAAATGTAGATATTTTTGCAGTATTATTTTGTGTTACAGAGACTGAAAAGCTTTTTGCATGAAAAAATTTTGCCAAATCATACAGTTCTCTAATACTCAACAATATTTCATAGGCAAATATAACCCAACAGTATTTTATAAGTGAAAATTACCCTGTCAGCAAAATTTCCACATTCAGAGTACACATAGCAGTGACTATTTTGAGTTCTATCATTAGGTTTATTTACTCCCTCATGACAAACATCTCTTTAAATATGACTAACTGTATAACATACCTCTTTCACAATGATTGATTTCATCATTTTTCCTGAAAAACAATGATTTTATTAAATTTTGTTATAAGTAACAGTATTAAAATAATAAGGAGATTCCATTGAAATAAATGGTGTAGTGTGAGAGACATGGATCCAACAGTATCTATGGTCTACATAAAACTATAATAGAAAAGAAGTTGCTTGTGGGGATTAATTCACAATCTTCATCTGATTTAATGGAATAGTCCTTAATCATTGAAGCATAGACATAAATTGCTGGAGCACCATGGTACCATGAACCTTCTTTTACAGTCCATTTTTGTATTTGTTTCAACTGTGATCATTAGAACTGTCATATAGCTTGAATAGTATTGATAGGCACTTTGGGTGTAGTAAAAACAATAACTAATCCTCTCGCTTACATTCTTGATACCTTAATGCAACCATATCCAATAGAACTCGTGTGGGAAAAGATGCCACTAATCCTGTGGAGTCTTGCATGAGATACAGATGTGGAAACTTACATAAAAATATGAGTTGGAATAATGGAAGTACAGATAGATGGACAAACAAAAACTATAATAATTTCCTACCCATCTTTGTTGTACAAGGATATATTTAAAAATTTGAAAATTAATTCCTTTCAGATATTGACTTTAAACAAGTTCCTTTGTTTCTCATTCAAGTAACAGGTAAAAATCTGATACAGTTGTCTGTAAAGACAAAGAGGCCTTGATTGAAGATGGTTGAAAATACCAAGTGGTCTTTGGCAAAGTGGGGAGAGTATGCCAGAGAGGGGATCACTACCTCTTGAAAAGTTTAAACTTGAGCAAAATTTAGAAATTAAAAATTGGACTTAAAAAAACATGGATTCTACTAAAATGGACAAAAAATAAACATACAAATATTCTTATAATAGAAATCTTATAAAATTTAAATTTAAAATGATATATGTTACCCAGTTTAATATCTGGTAAGAACTTGGTGGTAAACTCGTCTTCCGAGGTAAGAAAATTGTACAACAGTTGACTGCCTTTTAAATATGGCTTTGTCAATAATTTCTGAAAAAAAAAGACAAAAAGTTTACACTATATTTGTTAATTTCACTATAACATATATCCCAATTTGTTTTTAAAGTAAAAACATAAAATACATACAGTATACAATTCAAATAAATGTCTGACATACATAAAGTCTGAGCAAAAATGACAAAACATAAAATCGTCTTAACAATTAAACAAAGGTGTAGGGACGATAAGGGCCAAAATTGGCCTCAAATTTGCCAAAAAATTATTTCGAGTGTTGAACATCAATTGGCACCTCGTTTACATGAATAAAGGTAGAGTGAAAGAAATCAACACATTTTATTCCGATTGCACGTGCTATGACGTCATACGATTGTTTTCAAAAATGGCTGACCCCGGAAATTCTCGAATTTTAATGCAGAAACGGACAAAATTGTAAACATTTCAACACCTCATGTTGTCATAAAAGTAAAAAAAAAAAAAAAAAAAAAACGAAAAAAGGCTTGGCATCCACGAACTCTTTTACAAAACCTGTTTGATGTTTTGATAGGCGCGCATAGTGTGCTATTTGCGACTGAATTTTTTTTTCAAATACGAGACATAAATAAGGAGAAATATCAGAAGTGTGTGAAGAAAAAAAACACATGAAATATTTTGAACAAAACACATTTTACATCTATGACTATGTATTTGCATTGATGATAAGCTTCTCATTATTTTATACAATTAACAGTATTCTGTTTTAGTTGCCCCGTCTTTAAGTTGCAGTCAACCGTTCTATACTCTACTTCTTTACGTGTCTAATACGTGTCATTTAAAGAATTTTTTTTGAATTCTCCTTTTGTTTTACAGCACATACCATATGAGATTCGAAATAAACAATTTTGAAACATGCACTTAATTTAATCTCATCATCGTCTGTTGACAAATGAGTTAACTAACGACTTACACTATGCGACCTTAATGATCATGGCAATGAAAACAATACTTTTTTTCTTATGAATGATCATAACCATGTTATCAGATTTAGAGTCTCAAGAGCATCAAGTCCTTTTCCGTTTCTGTCGTAATAGTAAGCAAATTACATTTCATTGCACGAAAGCTCCAGAGTTATTTTATTTTTATCAAAATTTAAAAGCAATTGTATAAAATTGCACTGTAAACATGACTTATTCTTTCAAAAGAAGAGGTAAAACCAATTCATAATCCTTTTAAGATCTTAAAACTAGAGCGTACCTTACAACTGTATGAAAATTAATCCAGGAAAGCGCTTCACACGCAGTGAAATTAGGGCATTTTCAATCGTTATTTTTTTCCATTTTGCCTACTATCTGTTTGAAAAAAAGATACTAATGACTTAAAGGCAATAGATTAACGAAAAAGTATGCAGTGCACAATCCATAAAAGATATGAATTCTTTTTTTTGGAATGTATTCCATACTCTTTCTTATAAAAAGAAAAAGGAAAAAAAACATATTTTCGAGTGATTTTGCTTGCAATATTAAAAGAATATAATAACTATTTTGATTGAAATTATAGTTATATGGTTTTGATGAACTGCAGGCTTGGTTTCACTGCGAGGCCGTTAATAGCTAACGTTACGCTATAGTATGGATCTTTTTCCTCGGTTAATAAAAGTTGTTGTATTCCATGTTATTTAGATTTTGTACGTGTCTAATACGTGTCTTTTAAAGAATTTTTTTAATTCTCCTTTTGTTTGATAACATACACCATATGAGATTCGAAATAAACAATTTTGAAACATGCACTTAATTTAATCTATTCGTCGTCTGTTGACAAAAGAATTAATTAACGACTTACACTATGCGACCTTACTGAGTATGGCAAAAAAAAACTTTTTTTCTTGAGAGGGATTACTGTGTTATCAGATTAAGAGTCTCAAGAGCATCCACATGATCAAGTCCATATCCGTTTCTGTCGTAATAGTGAGCAAATTACATTTCATTGCACGAAAGCTCCAGACTTATTTTATCAAAATTTGAAAGCAATTGTATATTATATCGTACTTTAACACTGTTAACGGGACTTATTTATTTCAAAAGCAGATAGAGGAAAAAAAAACATTTTAATCCTTTTAAGTCTGTCCTTAAAACTAGAGTGTACCTTATGAAAGTTAATCTAGAAAAACGCAGTGAAATTAAAACATTTTCAGTCTATGTTTTTTGTCATTTTGCCTACAATCTGATTGATAAAGGAATACAAAGCACTATTTTTAAGAACTTAATTCGTGCCCACGGAAACTAATGATTTAAATGCAACAGATTAATCAAAAATTATGCAGTGCACAATCCAGAAAAGATGTGGATTCTGTCTTTCTGTAATATTTTCCATATTCTTTCTTTCAAGAAAGAAAAAGAAAAATAAAACATAATTTTCGAATGAGTTTTGCTTGCAATATTAAAAGAATAACTGTTTTGCTTGAAATTATAGGTATATGGTTTTAATAAAATGCAGGTTTGGTCACTCCAACAGTTAACGTTAAGGTATGGTATGAATCTTTTTCCTCGGTTAATAATAGTTGTTGTATTACATGTTATTTAGATTTTTGGTTCATGTTGTTACCTTCAGAAATAAGAAAAAAATATTAACAGAAGAGTCTTTGTTGTTTCTTATTCTAACGTTCTTGTTAACAATGCATACTCTTGCTCACACATATGGAATATTTTAATGTTTGATCTTACATTAGAAATAAGTATGGATAAGCTTTGTAAAGCAAAATTCTTGTCAGAAAATGACAGACAATGCATGCGGGATGATATAAGAGAATAAATAGATAATAAAATTGAATGAAATAAAACATTTTAAAGGATTCTATCCGTAATACAAAGTTAGTTTTTTTCTTAAAAATTCGGGTTTCAGAACTTAGGACAAAAATCTTAAATCGGGCACTTTTGTAGCTTGAAGTAAAATAATGAGATTTGCTTTAAGATTTTTGCCATTTTGGCTCATAGTTGTTGCATGCAAGTAATTTTTGACTAAGAAAATGTCAATATTCCCTTTTCTTTTGACCAAGTATATAGTATCTTACATGTAGAAAATGAATAGATATGGAGATAATGGTAGAGAGACATTTAGGGATCCGCATGACCTTCAACCAGAGTGGAACCAAACTATTTGTTGACAACTTTAAATCGCCCCAAAATATTTAAAACGTGTAAACATAATATTATAGTGATCTTACCTAAATATGATAAAAAATGTAAAAGTAACAAACAACACCAAATGAAACCTGTATCCACACTTCCTAACTCGTGACTAGCTCACGAGGCATGTGGTGGTGGTAAACTTATGTGTTATCAAAAACCATACTCCATCATGTTGTCATAAAGTAAATCAAGAAAAAAAAAAAAACGAAAGCAGTAACAGACGAACGATTAAAACTAAACATCATTTTATACAATCCGAGTACTACATATCAGTTTGATCACACAAAACTTACATTTATGCTAGTTAAAATTGAATAAGAATATTGTTGCATTGTTAGAAATTTCGACATAATAAAAATTCATTCTGTTAAGCGTTTGTGTCATTTGCAACCAATCTTTAGATGAATTATCCATGGATATTCCTGTCGGAATATACCAGGCAACCGCTGCTGATCATGATGATTGCAGTAATAGCTTACTTTACTTTTAGGTCTAATGGGAAATTTACTTAAAATCTTCTAGTGTAAATGCCATTTTGCCTATCAGACATGACCTAGAATCCTTTCGACCACTCAAAAGTTGCTTGATTAAGAAATGTTTACATTCCAAACAAACGCCCCTTGAAGAGGGAGATTGGTTTATAAGAAAGACTTATGTGGAGTAAAAAAACCTTACATCACACACATCATTACATAGACGTAAAGAAGTGTGAGGTAAAAAAGGAATTGTGGTCAATGGAAGTTGTTGCGATCAATCAACGCAACTGTAACTCATTTATAACTGCTTGGCCAACTGGAATCAAACATAAAATGTCCATCTTCAAAACTGTATTCAATATTTCGATTTAGGAAACAAGATGGCCTCTTTACCAGAACTAAGTTTAAGATGGAAACCTATAGGTTATTGAGTTCATCCTATAATCATCCAATCAATAAAAAATGCAAACAACAATGAACGACATTTAAAGCCCAATGAATTCAAACAATTCACATCTATCAATTTGATCTATCATTTTACAAAAAATTATTAGGTATAAAATTTTGAATGTTTAAAACATAGCCATAAGCAGATTCCCATAACAAGTTGTTGAAAATAGTTTTTTTTTCATATTCCAAGAGCATTTCTCCTTATACGAAAAAGGCTTTAGTTAAGCATTTAAACCTAGACGGATCTGTCACCTTAGAAGGTACCTTCTCTCCAGTGGAGAACAAATTTCTCAACCCATGGTACCCTTGACTATGGTTGAGTATTTAGATATCTCACCAAATCTCTGGATACACCATCATAGAGCGATCTAATTTATACCCTTTTCATACCGTTGGAGCTGGGAGCAGACTAAATTAAAGATTTTAAGAGAGTGGCCGCAAGGGTCATTGTTTAATTAAACTCGAAGAAGAGGGTTGGTAGATACACTTTTTACATAGGACAATGCACACAACCAGTTGAAATTGTCATGTGGGATTGAACATCTCTGCTAGATCCAAAACCTTACCTAACATCGAGGTCTGTTTAACATGTGTATAAAGTCCAGTGTATATTACCATTGTGAGAGATCAAAAACGCATAGTCCAAAAAAGACAAGATAAATTTTGAACAAACTAAACGATAAAACAAAAGAAAAAATGCTTGGAATCAACGAACTCCTTTATAAAACAGGAGTAGGTCAGGTGCTCAAGAAAGGAAATCATCCCGTGCCCCTCATGTATATAAGTGTATTAATATATATGCGGAGGGACATTAGTTTTCACGAGTAAAAATTCCGGGGTAAAATATTCTTCAAATACCGTCATCAAAACCCTGATAATAACCTTTATCACTCGACAAATATATACATAAGCACAGGGCGCTATTATAAAAAAACTGAATTAACTTACAAATATAATCGTAAGTATCTGGACACCAAACTCAGGTAGAGACCGTTGGTTGGACTTATATGTAGAAACAGTCCGTGATGACATCATAAAAGGTTTACATCGAAATTTCAAAATGAACATAACAGAAAATGAAGAAAAGGCACTAAAAGAACTTCTTTATGATGATTCAATAGTTATTCGACCTAGTGATAAATCTTCGGCGGTAGTAATAATGAATAAATCTGATTATGAGGATGAGGTATATACTGAATTAGAGGACAACGGAACATACAAAACAGTCAAAGATGATTTGACGACGAAAATCGAAAATAATTTAAAAAGTGCGTAGAAAATATGTATAAAAGAAATATTAACACAAAGGAAATGCGGGGCTTTTTCTTACCAAAAGGTTCCCGCCCATGAAAAGTACAACGAAATCCCAAGATACATAGGAAAAACCATCCACTTCGGACAATCGTAAATGGGATCAATCGCGCCACTGAAAATATGGCTGAAGTAGTAGGGAACGAACTAGAGGAGAATGTAAAGAATTTAAGTACTTACATTAATAATACACCGATTTTCTGCAAAAACTCCACCATATTCAACAACCGTTAATGAACGACACTATAATGTTTTGTTTGGACGTTAAAGCTCTTTATCCAAGTGTTCCACGATTAGAAGTTCTAGATGCATGTGAACAAGCTTTAAAAACCGGACGAATCCAACCAAACCGGCAGAATGCGTTTTTGAAATGCTACAGCTTGTTTTAGAAAACAATCATTTCAGTTTTAACGGCAAAAATTTCATACAGACAGAGGGCATTGCAATAGGATTCCATTTAGGAATGATATACGCATGTAGATATCTAGGCGAGTGGAAGAAGGAATTATTAAAAAATTCTCAATTTTTACCGTCAGAATACTGGAGATATGTTGATGATGTTTGGGGTATATGGGAACATGGAATAGAGAAACTCCAGGAATTCCATAATTTAGGCAATTCTCTTCATCTTCGCATACAGACAGAATAACGTTTTTCGACTCACCAAATTTCATTTTTAGACTTGGACATTAAACTAGTAAACGGCCTCATTCGAACAGACATTTTCTCCAAAGACACGGACAAGCTTACATTTAACCTCAAAACCACCCAAATTCAGTCAAGAATGCAATCTCCTATGGTTTAGGAATAAGAGCATAACGAATATGTTCCGAGGTAAAAGACTACGAATT